>MU846059.1:0-144938 GCA_030867225.1 Colletotrichum caudatum
TTTATTTTATTAATGTTTTTTATTATATTATAGTAAATATATAATTACTAGCTTAGTTATAAATAAAATTAAATCTATTATAAGTGTTATTCTAATCTTTTAAGCAAAAGGCAATACTATTATTATAAAAGTAAAGCTATATATATAACTAATACTCTTTAAACGTTAGGTATATAGGCTGTATTTTAGGCATTATAGGTGTCTGCTAGTAATAATAATTTATAGCAAAAAGGGCGTTTTTTATATAAGTAATAGACTATAGCAGTAGCGGTGGTAGCAGTGATTTCCTTGTTAGGCTTAGACTGTAACAAAATACCAAAACCACACGGGCAATTTACCCACTACCAGTCTACGAGGCCAGATGGGCCCACAGAGTTCCGTAGCCGGGTCTGGGTCCGGCACCAACTCCCAACTATTTACCGTACCTGGGTTGGTTAGGTACCTAGGTACCTACCTACCTAGCTACCTATCTAGGTATGTATGGTAGATGAGACCTTGATACAGTCAGCCAGCTCCCCCTCACCCTCTCTCTCACACACGGATGGACACATGGACGTCAGGCTTCATTTTTTGTCTTCTGATAGACACGTTACGTTCGCTCACAGATTATTTTTATGCTCGAAATCGATCGACCCATTGTCTTCTTGTTCCATCTATCGTCAACCAACCAGTCCAGCCCTTCTGCAGTTTCGGTCAGTTCAAGTCGTCCACAACATACAACGACTAACTTGAACAGTTGGCTGCTGCAAGACAACCGCGTCCTGGCCTTTTCGAAAATTGGTCAGTTCCATAGAATATATGCCAACCCATTCAATCATGGTCTCATAAGCTCCAACTGTGTCTCACAGGAACAACTTCGTCATGCTCCCACTCCTGCCTCTCCATCGCCCGCTTGTATTGCATCTTTGCCCGGCGCATGTTCACAGGCCACTTGTAATTCATTGCCAGCATCAGCCGATGCGTCTCCTGCTCTTCCTCTCGCCGCAATCGCTTCGTCTCGCCAGACCAGGTGTCTCTTCTTGGGAACCCCGACTGTTCATTCAGCATGCTATACTCTTCCTCTTCCTCTTCCTCCACCTCCACCTCCACCTCCACCTTTTCTTCTTCTTCTTGATTCACTTCCTCAAAAGTCCCCATCGCCTCTTTCACCAGCTCAAGACTCAGAGGCCGTGGCGCACCATTTCTTCCCTTCTGTATGTCGCCCTTTTGGGGCTGGACTTCGCCTACGCTCTTGGCTTCGCGCCTATCAGGGCTTGCAGACGTGTCGAGAACACCAATATTTTCATCACCTTGCCCGGTCCACTGCCGTAGCTCGGCAAGACGATACGGAATTAGTTTGAATCGACCCGTCTTGATCAAAAGCCCGTTTCGGAGTCGGTACAGCTCCGTCTGGCAGTCCTGCACTATGCCGTTGTGAAGGGTATAGGTGGCCTTGCAGCCCTGTGCTCCGTCTTCCATGGCACGGCATTCGCGAAGCCATCCTTCCAATCTGCTTTTCGCATCCAACGGCGGACGGCGTTCTTGGATAAGACTCCGTACATCACAGGAGTCCGCATCGTCAAACCCATTCTGCAAGATCTTGACCTTGTTGTCGAGTCGTGGCATGCTACCATGACTGCACACTGCAAGGGATGAGGCTTGCTGGGTGCCTTGGCCGCTGACTGCCTTGCCACGCTGCAAGACTGCTTCGTCTCTAGCGAGGGGTTGTTTTGTTGTAGTCGCCATTGCTAGATCGCTCCTGGAATAATGTTTGTCATATGGTCGTTATTGAAGATCGTTTGGGCACCATGTTACCTCGTCGAATGGTCATCTTTTTTGTAATGCTTTCTCCGAAACTCACAATGTAGTACCGAGCATGACAACCCATAGGCCTGCGCCTCTCCCGCCAAGGTCCTCAAGTCAAGCTTCTCGACCATGGTTTCCACAAAGTCAACCGACAGACCGGACAGCAAGCAGAAATTCAAATTGAACGATGACTATGCAGGTTCCCTGTAACCGTCATTATTCGTCGTCGTGGTATCGAGAAACAAGAAAACCAAGTAGGCCCTGGACCAAAACTGCGCCCGAACGCCCAGCAAACAACCGAAAGGAGACTGCCCACACACAGGGCGTCCATCGAGCCGCCCAAAGCCTCGCAAAACAGTCTACATATCCAGACTCCTGGTATCCTCTCTCATCTCCTCACTTCCCAGCTCCTTTTCGAGCTCGTCAGTAACGAATCCCTCATAATCGTCGAGGTTCCTCTGTACATGGATCTTGAACTTGATGACATCGTTGAGCATCCGATCAATCTCCGTGTGAAGCTCTTCTCGCAGGGAGTTTGCGCGAAGAACAAGCTGTTCGTACCTGCGGCCTTCATCAGTATCAAGGCAGGGCCACGCACAACACATGTCAACTTACTCAATACTGGTGTTCATCTCGCGTTGCTCCATTAGCTGCACTGACTCGGTCAAGGTCGCTCGCATTTTTGCGAGTTCCTTTTCCATCTTTTCAATTTGTGCGTCAGATGCCATCTTTTGCGTCGTCGTCACCTGTGACATGCTAGTTAGCCGCAGCACCCAATCATCTCTAGCCTCTGTTGACCATACCTCCTTTGTTTTCTCGTACTCCTCTTCCGCCGCCCGGACGCGGTGCTCCAGGGCCTCAACCTCGTTACGCTTGTCCTCGATCGCCTCCTTGATGCCATCGAGCAGATCATGGTCCTTCATCATTATGTCTATGGCGACGGTCCTCCTCTCGGAGATCTCTTTCCTAAGTGTTAGGAAGCTGCTCTTGACCTGGCCACGCAGGTCAAGGTTAAGAATGTGGGCAGGCTGATACCCAGTGACAGGGTCGGCAAGGAGGCGGTCGCTTGACGAAGCACCGCTAGACCCCTTGAGTTGGGACGCGCTGAAGTCTGGGCCGTCGTTGACCGTAACCTGAAGCTCGTAGTCCTTGCCGTTGGCGTTGACTGCCGTCGCGGGTATCAAGCCAATCTGGTACGCCAGGGTGTTGTACCTGTCCACCATTCGTTCGAGTTCATCAAGCTTTCTGCTCGCTTCAAGTTCTTTGTCGGCGACCTTTTTCTTGACTTCCTCTAGCCTTTGTGTGGCGGACTCAATGCCCTTCTGCAAACGTTCCCGTTCAGATGTCATGCGGTCGATATCCTGCATACTGATGCCCAGATCGTCCACAGCCTTTTGCAATCCTCGCCGCTCGTCCTCAACTTCCCGCAGCTCCTCGTTAAGTTTTTCGAGCTCCTCTTGCAGTACCTGTATCCGGGTTTCGTATTTATCGGATCTCTGCATTGCAAGTGCATTGTATTCCTCGAATTTAACCTTGTCTTCTTCCATGATCCTGAAGTGATTGTCGAGTACGGCAGGATCCGGAGTGGACTTTTCGAGATCTTCGATCTCGCGCAGCAGCCGGTTATTCTCCCCTTCAAGCATCTCAAGCTCGGATGCGTACTTGGAGTTGGATTGCTCGAAAGCCTGTGCCATTCGTTCTATGTGAGGGGCGAGCGCTCGATTCGCATCCTCATCATCGGCGTCTTCATCCATGGCAAGCCAGTCCCTATACGCGCTGCTTAGAAAGTCGAAGATGATATGGTCGCCGGTCACATCAATACCACTCTCGAGGCACGCATCGTCGTATCGGTTACAGGCATAACCTTCCAGCATCTGCGCCAGTTGCATCATCCAGTGCAGCAGCCCCAAGAAAGTACTCCAATTCTGACCACCGACGGCTGCGATCTGGCTTTTGGTGATACTTCTTTCATACGGATATCGAAGCTGCTTCAGGATTGGCGGTACCTCTTGGTCGATATTCTTCTGGAACTTATGGCTCGGATCGATGCGGCGGTACAACCACTGGAACATAAAGTTGAAATCCTTTTGTGTGGGGGATTTGATAATGTTCTGAGAAAGGGTATGCTTCATCTGCATTTCGAAGTTGTTTTGGGCGAGATAGTCCAGCAGTTCCTGTCCTATTCTTGCCTGGTATGATCGGTCTCTCAACGGGCGAGGGTCTCTGGGCACGCCGGCAGGTTGAGGTGCCTGCTGAAAGAAGCTCTGGTGACTCATCGGCCCAGCAGTGGAAGTTCTTGCACGGTATACGCTGCTCCTCCTATCCGCATCTTGCGACGAACGTCCCGGTGCCGGCGTTGGAGCAAAGGACTTTTCGCGCATCGAAGTTCGCTTCACGGAAGAAAGGCCAAGGTCGGCAAGGTTGGTGCCGGACGAAGAGCGCTGAAACATGGGCTGACTAGGTCGTGAGAGCGCCAGCGAGTGTCTGGAGCCGGAAATTGAGCGTCCATGGCTGTTTGAGTATGGCGCACCTGCGCCTGAAGCAGATCGTTTCATGGCGGATGCGGGTTGTGGTAAGCCGGTGTTGTAGTTAATGCCTCCTAAGGTCTGCGCGAAGTATCAGCAAATGTAGTTCCAGGGAGGCTGAGTTGTCGCGACCCGTTCTCTCGAGGGTAGAGCTGACCTCTCTTGGTCGGCGCACGCTCCACAGGCCGGTGTCTTGCGACATGGTGGGAGGGTGCCAGACAGAAGTGATTCGGGGGTCTAGTCGCAGCCTACTGACTGACGAAGAGAATGGGATCGTGGAGTGAAGATACTCCTAATATCTGACAGTCGCGAGTGGTTTCGCGACAGTTGGTAGTCAAGGTGCCGCGGTTTGTGCACACGAGGATGAGCTGATGGGTGGGTGGGATGACAGGAGCAAGTGTCAACGGTGTTGTTGCTCTGGAGGAAAGTAAACAAATTGCGCGGCTTCTCGTTGATTGGCTGCGCACGCCCTCTCCCCTCTCAAGCAACATGGGTCTAAATCACTAGGTATCGTACTCCACTGATGCCCAACACGTGACACTAGCTCGGCACTTTGTCGCGTTAGGTAATCACATTAGACGCTCTCCAGCCGATTTGGCGCGAAGCCTCGGCCCAGAACCCCCCGGTCACCCATTACTACCTACCTACGTATCCATCCGTCGGCTTTTCCTCCATTCTCCAGCAGCACATGCCGCTTGCTCTTCATCGCCTTTGTCACAAAGCACCTCCTCCACTGAAGGAGACTGCGACGGGGTTGACAAGGCGACATATTCAAGATGACGATTCGAGAGGATATCGTTGCTTCGGCGGTATGCAGGCCCTCACCCCATGTTTGGCGACTTACGGCTAACTTCAACCCAGACGCAGTGTTAGTAAACTACGAAGCGGGTCAACATGTACCAGCATATTGACCATTTTGTAGTTTTGCAAGACCCAAGCGTCGCGAACTCGTCAATTGAAAATCGCGTGGCTTTCCTGCGGACGAAGAACCTTACCCAAGAAGAGATCGATACCGCATTGTCGAGAGTAGGCGCCCAGCCCGCACCGGCTGCTACGACGGGTTCGATGACAGTCGCTCAGCAACAGCAGCAACAACAACCGTACTATCAACCCCATCCGCCTCAGTATGCAGCCTGGCAGCCACCGCAACCGACCCCGAAAAGGGATTGGAGAGATTGGTTCATCATGGCAACTGTTGTCGGCGGTGTCAGCTATGGTGCATATACATTAGCCAAGGTACGACCTTCGTGTTTGCAGGTCATTGAAATAGGTGTGGTTGACAGCTTATTAGCGATATGTATATCCTCTGATTGCGCCACCAACTCCCGAGAGGCTCGAGCAAGACAAGAAGTCAATCGAAGAGCAGTTTGACAAGGCTTTTGGCCTTGTCGAACAGCTTGCAAAGGACACAGAGGAACTCAAGGCGGCAGAGCAACAACGCACAGAGAAGCTGGACACGGCCCTGGCAGACCTGGAATCGATCATGCAGGAGCTCAGGTCAGCGAACACGCGGCGGGAGATTGAGACACAACGCGTCAAGGACGACGTACAAATTCTCAAAGACTCGATCCCGAAGGCTATGAACACACAGAAGGACCTCACCGACTCAAGACTGAAGGAGGTGAACTCTGAGCTTACGAGCCTCAAAACGCTAATTACGCAGCGCATGAATGCTGCGTCATCGGCCAGTACGAACAATCTGCGGGCCGGCATAAACACTGCGTCTACTTCTGGGCTGAATCGTCCTGCTGCAACCGGTAGTGATAATCAAGCGGGCAGCAGCGAGGCGGCTGTCAACTCTGATACGCCCAAGACAATTGGCACGCCCACGTATAACCGACCTTCGCCCTTCAGTGGCGCCACGGGCGCCACGGGCGCAAAGGCGTCAATTCCGGCATGGCAGATGGCCATGGCTAATAAGGAAAAGGATTCCGTTGTGTCTCCGACACCACCAAACGAGACTGGAGACGGCAGCAGCTCGCAGCAGCAACTAGCTGGAAGTGCGTAATACCGTATCGTGTTTTGAGTCGACGTTCTGTATAGTAAATAGAGTGGAAGACGACCGATATCACTCTGCTTTGGGCTTGGTTGTAAATCTGCATTAGATATGGGCACTGAAAGCTAGTATTCTGATAAAGACACGAAGTACCCGAATGACAAATGTTGCGGCTCGAGATCAAGTACGGATCGGGTGACGACGGGCAGGCCGTGCTCGTGCTGTATGCACATTGCGCAAACAATCAGCTCCGCTACGGAGCTGTGACTTGACCGACAACTGATTATCTGACGAGGTCGTAAGTTGGACTGTAATGAGGCTGGTGGCCACCCGAAGCAGCCCGCAGGTGCCGACCATAGGCCGGTGCTTTTTGCCAGGGCTGTCCATAGCTTTGGCAACGTTTAAATTTAATTTTTCCCCCTCTCTTCCCCGAGCAATGTTTGAGCATCATGGGCATATGAGCAGGGGAACTAGAGCGCTCCATCTCTTTGTAAGTTACTCTTGATTTGACAATAGTTGCAGCACTTGCTCTCCTAGTTACCTGGCTTTCTGCGTGAGTATGATAAGTTACCCAAGTATGGTAGGAAATTCAGTACGTATTAAAGGAGTGGTGTTACAAACCCGTGACTGATGCCCGACTCAGCTTCCCGCAACTATTTCCTCTTTTGTCCACCCTTGCGGTGCTGCCCCGACTGGGAATCGTACGTAGTATCAGTAGTGAAGACAAAACAGCTCAGCTACTAGGTCTATCCCCGCACATATACCATATCCGGTATTTCATCTTTGTACGGATACTATGTAAGCAACTGACCATCAACTTCCGAGGTGTAGGAACGTCCCTCGCAAATATACCTAAGCAACTAAAGAAGTGCACCTCCATCTTCCCAGCCACTCACGGTTTCTAGACTCCTTGTCATTACGGTGCTCTCGGGATGTCATAAAATCTCCATCATTATTGCCGGCATTGGCCGCACAAATCAATAGTGATGGAACTGTCTTGCACCTTTAATGTGGCCTCTTTCACGACGTGACGACATTGATAGCCTTCGGAGACGCGTGGGTCTGGATCAAGGAGCCAATGGTGCGATGAGGTGGTCTAAATAACCCGTTCGTACCCGGCTGGCAACCACAAGCGATTCGTCGATTGAATCCCGTCAACCGAGGCACATTTACCAAGCGACATGTCATCGACTTTGTTCACAGTCTACGTCTTTTGCCTCCCATCAATCAACCATTCTGGCTTCTTTAGTTTCCCACTTATTTTCGATACTTCCTGCTTAAACCGTGTGGTTGGTATTCGGCATTCGGACTTTTCATTCAATTTTTGTCCTGTATTCAACCACGTTCCCACGACAGTGACTGCTTCCACCTCCCTCTACAAGCCCTACACTGCAATCTCAGTTATCCGCTTCGCGAGTCCACCTTGACACATTGTCTCCAATGTCGGGATACGCTCAAGGGGCCGATCTGTGGGGTGGTGGTTTGGCTACCGCACCCGTTGTCAGGGGACCGCAACCGACCCTGTTTCCATCCGAACATCCTGTCGACCCCAAGTCCTTGACCGTTGCTACTTGATAGTGTACGAGATTGCAGCCTTCTTGTTCCGGGGTAGCGTGTGTCGTTGGTGTGTTTCAATTCTGTAAGGCAATAGCACCTGCTTGCTTCTTCCTCTCCGTTCAATACTCTTAAGTAGGCGTCGTCTGCCGTCTCGTTCTTCTGTCGAAATGTCTACCTCATCCTTCAACTTCCCGAACCCCCTCAACATGCACCCTGCGCAGCTCAAGTTGTTGCTCTCGCTGTTACCCAAGGTGCCCTTGATAGCACGGGTGGCTCTTCTTCACGTCCTACACATGTCCAAGTCGTCCCAGTATCTTGACCTGCGGAGCGATCTCATTATCTCGGTGCTACGTTCGTACCTGCAACCGGCCAAGTTACGGTCCATCACTTCCACTCAGAAGCTCGCCAACCGGGATAGCGGCGTAAAGGGAAGGATATGGGTCTCCACATACGCCAGCTTGGTCCCGGAAACCGATGTTCGTGATGCCCTGGTCGGGGCTATTCAGTCATTGAGAACACCAGATACAGCGGAGATTGATATACGGTTGCCGGGCATTGTGCCCGTCGAGGGCGAGTGGACAGGTTACCGTGCTGGTGCCACGAGCGAGGAACGGCAACCCCAGATGGGAGAAAAGGAGAAATACAAAAAACTCCAAAAAGAGGTCACCAGTCCCCTAACGGTATTGTACTTTCATGGTGGAGCATACTACCTCCTCGATCCGTCAAGTCACCGTCCGGTTACCAAGAAGATAGCCAAGATAACTGGCGGACGAGTGTACTCAGTCCGTTACCGACTTGCCCCGCAGAATCCCTTTCCGGCGGCTCTACTGGATGCTCTCATTTCCTACTTGACACTTCTATACCCGCCTTCCGACGCCTACCACCAACCGGTTGACCCGAGACATATAGTTATTGCTGGAGACAGGTACGCTGTCTAACGCCTTCGAACCCAAGACTGCAATACTAACCGATCTACAGTGCCGGAGGCAACTTGAGCCTTGCCTTGCTACAACTCTTATTAGAACTGCGCCGACAAAACAGAAGAATCCGCTGGCATGGCGAAGAACGAGACATCTTACTACCTGGCGGGCTCGCTCTGAACTCCCCATGGCTCGACATTACACAAAGCTCGGCAAGTTGGGAAGTAAACAAGGACTTTGATTATCTTCCGCCTGCTGAGGTGTATGCCAAGCACAGTCCGCCACCATGCGAAGCATGGCCCGCGAACCCCCCACGAACAGCCCTGTACGCAGACGATGATCTTTTAGCGCACCCGCTGGTAACACTCGTCATGAGCCGGAACTGGAAAGGCGCGCCTCCTATATTTATTTGCACTGGGTGGGAGTTGCTGGCGGACGAAGACAAGTACATGGCTCGCAAACTGCACGAGGATGGCGTGCCGGTGGTGTTTGAAGAGTATGAAGGCATGCCGCACTGCTTCGCCCTCATCTTGACAACAACACCAAACGCTAGGCGTTGCTTCGACGGCTGGACTGGGTTCATGAAAAAGATCATAACGCATCCGGATACCATCGACTCCAAGGCTATTACAGTCAAGGCCAAGACACTCGAGGAAATATCTCTGACCTTTGAGTCTTTGTTGAGCGATGTCAGCGAGGAGGACATACGCCAGAGGGTCTTGGAAAAGAAAGAAACGAGTTTGGCATCCTCTCCACAAGTAGTACCAAAGCTATAAAGAAATTAATCTCTCGACGAGCAACGAACCACGAGGAAGCACCGATACTACCATATTCAACATCATACGCTGTAGCTCGTTTGGAGTCATGGGCGAAAGAAGGCATGACGTGGTGGACGTGCAGGCGGAAGTGAATTCTAGAATATGACTGGATGCCGTCTATCCGTGTTGCGTTCTAAGCTGGTGACACGCGCAAATGCCGAGTCGATTGCCTCGGTCTTTGTATACTTGTATGATAAGCTGGCAAGTGAGATACGAGCGTGCCGTCACAGCGGCCGCCCATGAAGAAGAATGCGGCAAGATGTCGAACGACGTACCTAGTTGACTTGGCACCGTTTCGAAGACGAATGCACTCGCCCCAGTGCCTCACACACAGTTAACTCCCCCGAAACTGCCAGGTCCGCACAGCGGAACCCTAGGTACCTAGGTAGGTAGGCACCTAATGCATACATACCCATGCTCGCACCCCTGTCAGAAACCTTGATTAAGCTATCTACCTAACTACCTGCGTAGCTACGGCGCGCGACGAAAAACCATTTTGTTTCCTAGCTCAAACACTCGCACCGGTTGGTGACATATTAAGATCTCTGGTCGGATCTCACAGTCCGCAGGCAAGACCACCGCCTTTCATCGTATAACCGCACCACCACGTGGAGTGTATTTTCTCTCTCGGAGACCTGCAACCTACAAAATGGAGCGCCACCAAAAGACTGTTTCCAAGATCGCCGCCGCGGTACGGTCCTTCTTCGACCGCCGAGAGCCGTATCGCATCTTCCATGGCTCGACCAACAGCACCCGGCCCTTCCGCCGGGACCGCTTCGTTGACATCAGCGCCCTCGGTAACGTCCTCGAGGTGGACAAGGCACGCCGTACCGCCCTTGTAGAGCCCAACGTGCCCATGGACCGCCTCGTCGAGAGCACCCTGCGCCACGGCCTCGTCCCGCCTGTCGTCATGGAGTTTCCCGGCATCACGGCCGGCGGAGGCTATGCCGGCACTGCGGGCGAGTCTTCAAGTTTCAAACACGGCTTCTTTGACGACACCATCAACGAGGTCGAGCTCATTTTGGCCAACGGCGACGTCGTCCGTGCCAACCGGAGTGAGCGCGCCGACCTCTTTCGCGGCGCCGCCGGCGCCGTTGGCACCCTTGGTGTCACCACCATGATCGAGCTGCAGCTCATTGAAGCCAAGAAGTATGTCAAGACGACGTACCACCGCACTCATAGCATTGCCGAGGCCGTCGAGACCGTTCAGGCCGAAACCCTCAATGCTGACAACGACTACGTTGATGGCATTCTCTTCTCAAAGGACCACGGCGTCGTCATCACCGGTAGGCTCACCGACGAGATCCCCGAGGGCACCACGCCCCAGACCTTCAGCGGCGCCTGGGACCCCTGGTTCTATATGCACGTCAAGGACCGCACGCTCACCGCCGGCTCGGGTCACGGAGATGCTGCGGCACCTGTTGTCGACTTTGTGCCGCTGGCCGAGTACCTCTTCCGGTACGACCGTGCCGGATTCTGGGTCGGCGCCGCCGCATTCGACTACTTCAAGTTCGTCCCCTTTACGCGCTTCACGCGCTGGTTCCTCGACGACTTTCTGCACACTCGCATGCTCTACCGTGCTCTGCATGGCAGCGGCGAGTCGGCGCGCTTCATCGTCCAGGACCTGGCCCTGCCGTACAAGAACGCCGAGCATTTCGTTGACTACACGGCCGAGGCCTTCAACATCTGGCCTCTGTGGCTGTGCCCCCTGAAGCAGACGGCCCCGCCGACCTTCCACCCGCACACGGGCGAAGTTGAGACGCTCCCCGCGATAACGGCGGGCGGGGGCTCCAGCGATGGTGGCAGCAGCACCGTCACGGCACCGAAGCCCATGCTCAACATAGGCCTCTGGGGCTGGGGACCCGCAAACCCCGACGAATTTGTGGCAAAAAACCGCGCGCTTGAGCACAAGCTACGCGAGCTAGGCGGCATGAAGTGGCTGTACGCGCACACGTACTACACCGAGGACGAGTTCTGGCAGTCGTACGACCGGCAGTGGTACGACGGTCTGCGCGAAAAGTACGGCGCTACGACGCTGCCGACCGTCTACAACAAAGTCAAGGTGGACGTCGATGCGCGTAAGAATGAACTCAAGAGCTGGCGCAACATCGTCAAGTCTAAGCCGCCCATCGGCGGGCTTTATGGCATCTACAAGGCCATTCAGAGCAAGGACTATCATCTGCATCGCCATGCCGAGTGGAAATACAAGGGAGAGAAATGAGGGGCAGGAAAGTGGCAAGACTCGTCTTCGAAGTGGTAGCGACCAATACGTCCGGTAAAAATCCCACTCATGATGGAAACGGCCAAGTATGTTTGGCACAGGTTCATTGTCGTGTGTAGCATGTATTGATAGTGTAGCATCACGCCCATCTGGAAAAAAGGGGGGTAACTATTTGGCATATAGACAAAGCGTGATATTTTATGGCGCATCAAGTATTTTGGCTTGGAGGAGACCTTTCAGCCAAAACGAGGAAGGGAGAGAAAAGAGGAAAGAAAAAAAAGTATGGTGCAACGAAAGATTGCAAAAGCCTTGGGTCGAATTCCTTCATTTCCACTTCCAGCTCCGCCCGTCCATGGTGATACTCAAATACGCCCATCTGGCTCGGTATATACAAATGTCCCTAATATGGCGCGCTATTTCCGCGTGACATGGGTTTCTCTCCTGTTGAGTACTCACTCTCACTCCCCCGTCTGGTCGTGATCCGTGGCGCGCTTCTAAATGTTCCTCCGCTGATTAAAGTGCTTCACGCTGGTCGTGCTTCTCCAGCAATGGTGACGTCGCAAGATCTATGCATCCCACCTCTATTTGGTCGTGGTTCCAAATGTCCAAAAACACGCTTTTCTGCAAAGGCGAGAGGCTCTATGCCTTGACGCTGTAGGTACGCTGGAACTTCTCGTTGACGTGCTCAAGGTAATAAGTACCAGGGGCGATGGTGGAAGGGTCGCCCTTGGGCTTATAGTCTTTCTGGAGGTGAGCCTGGTGGCGGAGATCGCACATCTGCAAATTTTCTGTCAGTAGGCCCTCTCTTGTTTCCATGGGCAGGGTGTTGTTTCTTACCGCTTCGTAAGCCTCAGGGGCCAGCTTGCGACGGGCCTCAAGTCTGGCGGGAATGTCAAGGACCTTCGCGAGAGGAGAGACGTCTCCGTTGATGCGGAGGGACAGGAAGCTGGCGGCCAGACCGGAGCCGTAGCTGAAGACACCAATGCGCTTGCCGCTGAGAGCGGCGGCGTCGACGTGACAGAGCAAGCTGGCAACGCCACCCCAGACGCTACCACAGTACATGTTGCCGATCAATGTAGCGACCTGGGCACCTGGGGCGACTCTCTCCTGGTACTTCTTCTTGGTGAGGCCCATGAAGGTCTTCTCGACGACCTTGTCGGTCAGCGACTTCTCGTAGTCCATATCGCGAAGCTCGGGGGCAACCTCGGCGAAGACGGAGCTGTCAGCATCGGCAAGATAGTCGTGGTACAGAAGACGGGCGTACGACTTGGCGACAAGCTTGCAATTGGGAGCATGGAAGGCCAGGTAGTCGAAACGGTCCAAGCCGGTCTTGGGGGCTTTGGCTTCGCCGTTGGTGCCGTTGCCGTTTGCATAACCGTTGGCAGCTTTGGAAAGCTTGGCCTCGCGCTTGTTGTATTCGCGGTAGGCAGCATCGAGGGCCTTGGTGTAGCAGGTCAGGGAGTAGTGGCCATCGACGTAGGGGTATTCGCTGGTGAGGTCAGGCTTGTAGAAGTCGTACACATGGGACATGTAGGTGCCGCGCAGACCGGGCTCGACCACTACGGGGGCGTTGGGGCCAACGAGCATGGCGACGGCGCCGGCGCCTCCAGTGGGGCGAGCGTTGCCCTTGGCGTAAAGGGCAATGTCACCAGCAACGACAATGGCATCGCGACCATCCCAGGCAGAAGACTCGACCCAGTTGACGGCGTTGAAGAAGGCGTTGGTACCTCCGTAGCAGGCGTTGACGGTGTCGACACCTTCGATGTTGGTGTTATCGCCAAAAAGCTGCATCAGCACAGACTTGACCGACTTGGACTTGTCCAGGATTGTCTCAGTGCCGACCTCGAGACGGCCGATCGAGTTAGTGTCGATGTTGTACTTCTTGATGAGGTTGGAGGTGACAGTCAGGGCGAAAGAGTAGATGTCTGAAAATATTAGACGGGAAGGTAGGGAAACAGTGAATCGGCAGGTCAACTCACCCTCGCGGTCGTCACAGAAGGCCATCTTGGTCTGACCGAGACCGATGGTGTACTTGCCGGCGCTGACGCCATCGAAGGTCTCCAGCTCGGTCTGCTCGACATACTAAGTGGTGGCAATCATTTTGTCAGTAGGAATATCACTGTGGCGCGGGAAATTCCGACGCGGACAGCGCCAAGGAGAATGTGGGCAGGAGAAGCAAGACACGAGGGGTAACTTTGGGGCGGGTGGGCTGCGACTTCGGCGATGAGGGGCAGCGCGTGTTTTTTCTGTTTTTTCCCCTCCTGTCCAGTGCCCCTAAACCCACTCCCCCTCGTCTATGGCCTGCGTTTTGTGGTGTTGCAAGTGGCGTGAATAGTGACAGGAGTGAGACCAACCTGGCTGGGGAAGTAAATCTCAATGGCCTTGATGCCAATGTTCTCGGGGCGGGATGCCATTTTGGGAGGCGCGTTCGAGTAGACTGAAGATTGGGGCGAAGAGTTGGAGAGAAAAGAGAGACTTGAAAGTCTAGAAATGGGTGGAAAGTTAGTCTCCAGTTCTCACTTATAACCTTGAACGACTTTCACCGCCGTTTCGACCAGCCGGCATAATAGTGACAAAAGGTGTCCAACATGCAGAACGAGGACAAGGGTCTTATGAGGGAAAGGTACGAAGAGCGATCGGGAGGGGCAAGGAAGTCGAACACACATACCTGTTGGCACAGAGAAGGCAACTTTTCGACGAAGAAGTGTATGGATGCGGTAAGTTTGGAAGGAGGAGCGACGGTCGAAAAGGAAGAAGCTGGAGAGGGAGGTAGCGAGAGAGGGAGGGAGAGAGAGAGAGAGGGTGAAAAGAGTTGGTGAAGAGGGGAGCGTATTAGGATGAGGCGAGCGAGTAGTAGAAACGTATCGAGGGGTTGAGTGAGGGGCGTTTATCTCTGGGGCCTTTTCTTCCCTTTTTGTTTTTTATTTTCTCCCCTGCTTCGTTTCCCACAGGCTCTTCTGCAGGCAATAGGAGACCAACGGCAGCGACACAAGACATGAGGAGGAGAGGTAGGGACGGGGGAGTGGTGTTTAATATTAAAATCTCCACTGACGTAGCAGCACACACCACGGCACCACTCGAAAAAGAGTCCAGCATTCATTGATGGGATGAGATTGCTGTTGGACTACTACCTACACGTACAAACCCAGTTAGGCCTACGAGTACGAAGATACAAGACGGGACGCGCATCCCATTCGTACCTCACCATTCTCAATTTGGGACACACCATAAGAGGAATGGCGGCAGCAGCTCGGTTGGGACGGGAGGGGAGGGGAGTGCGCACAACACAACACCAACATCCAGCCCAGGTTCCCCCACGTACGTACCTACGCATTATGTGGTGTGTACGAATAGTTGATGGATTTTTCTTCCTTTTCCCCCTGCCAACGCAGCAGGTTGATCTACGGAGTAATCAATTATCCCCCCCTTTACCCGTCCTAACTCCCCAGGCGACTCTGGGAGGTTGATGAGGTACTCTCGATAAGCCAATCGGACCAGATAAAATAGTAAGAACTATATAAGGCTAGCCGCTAGCTTGAGGTGAAGATGACCTCCCAAACCTCCGCAGGCAAAGGCCGGCAAGCAAGATACGGGTGGTTATCCGTACCTCATGCATATAGTAGTAGATAGATGCCTGCGGCAACGACCCGTGATTGTCGGCGCCGCTGCTCAGTGGTGTACAGTTACTGTGCAGGTACATAGGTAGGTATTCGTAAGTGTGCTGCCACACCGGAAGGAATACGTGCCCTGTCGAGCTCAGAACGTACGATAATGGGCGGTGGGAGGATGGGAAATAGGAGATACCTTCCCGTCACAGCAAATGTACGTACCCGCACTCAATGGAGAGTAGGTATCTACTATGTACTACTAGAAGCAGTGGGCCTGGGTTGTAGCACTAGAAGAGGTCGAGCGGGACTGACATGTCGAAGGGTATCATTGCCTACTTGTCTATGTAGCTAGGTACCGGAGCTTATCAATTAGTACGTACCTAGGTAGTGTAATTAAGCAGGTGGAAGGTACCATGGTAGTGGCAGCGTACCTGTTCGCATGGCCTGCCTCTCTCTACAGGCATCGTATGTATTCTCCATTGGGGGTGGTGGAATTTGTGTCAATGGGGTATCGCGGTTAGGCCAATGCAGGACAGGCAAAAGGGCGGCGGTTCGGCATTGCTATCGGTACTTATCTTATTTTCACTTTTATTTTATTTTTCTGCCCAAGGTTTGCTGCTATTACGTTTCCTGCATTGCAGAAGGAATGCGCTGTGTCGAAGAGATAGTCCGACTCATACAGAGACTGGGCGGCATCCGTAGGAAGCGTGCATCGGACGGCAGGCATGTTTCCACTGAAGCATGGCGTGTGGTGTCGCTTTGCTAATTACCTATTACCTACCATCTATGTACAGTACCGGCTCAAAAGTCTTGTTACAGCAATAAGGATGGCCAATCAAAAGCTATAGTGGATGGTCAAGGTATATGGCCTTTGGTGGCGCACTGTGAAGTGACCTCGAGCTATTAGTGGGCTCCCCTTCAACTCTTCGTCACTACGTAGGTTATCCTTATTGCTGTAACAAGACTTTTGAGCCAGTACTGTACCTAGGTAGCCAGTCAAGCAGCCAGCCATCCCGAGATATTTCCTCCCTCCCCTCCCACCTACGTCTTGTCTTCTTGTCTTCACCTCCTGTCACGACATAGCTACGTCTAGTGTACGCCAAAACACGTCGAGTGAGAGGGAGTGGGAGATGCACTCGATATTACGACAGGTCGTACCTTACTTGGCCCTTGGTGGCTGGCCAGAGCCGTGCTTCTCCGGGTCCCGCTACGAATATAGACTGCCAATGGGCAGAATGCCCTTGGGGCGTGCGTTGAGGCCCCACAAGTGTGGATTGATTCGCTCTTGGGCTCGCATCTTGCTACTCCAAGCCTAGCGTTTCCCACCAACAAGCATCCAGTATCTTACGGCTTGGGCTAAGCTTGTTCAGGTTAACTCTTGGATAAACGGCTAGTAGTATGTATCTCGGGATGCAGGTGTTTAGTCCGGCGACCGACACTTTCCTCCTCTCTAGTCCTAGTTCATCTTTGCATTCTGTTTAATTTAATTCCATTTCATTTATTTCATTTTTCTTCAACATGTCAACGGCTTCTTTTTTTCCTTTCCCGCTGAAGCCATTATGGCTTCTAGAGAGTGCGCCTAGTGATTGATGTAAGTGAGTCTGGGTGGGGAAGCGTGACAAAAGCTTGGACATATTTCTTTTGCATACTATGCGCTCTTGCAAGTTACGGGTATATACGGGCCAAATCCTAACATAACACGGGCCAAATACCAACACTCTGCATCCCAACATTGGCATTTTCCCATCTGGTTCCCACCAATAAAGCAGCCAGTCCCCTAGCCAGGCATATGCACAAAGGGAACACATACAAGGGTGCACGTGTACATATACACCATACTACACTGTAGGTGGGTATAGATGCTGTGTAAGCTTCGGTATCCGTACCTGTCTCGATACCCTACATAAACTAAACTATCGTACACTACCTAAAACTGCAGGTAAAAAACTGTGCCACCAAGCCACCACATCGCGCAAGCGTCAATCTGCCTGGCTAATGACCCCGTTCATTGCCCCATCTCACAAGTCTGGGCATTCGTCTTCACCGTGGCTGAGCCCAGACTCTCGTTCTGTTTGTTGCAGTGTACGGAGTACCAAACAAACTTGGGAGCGAGGCTCCACGGGACGGGAAGGAACCCTTACACCGTCAATGGCAAACTGCTTCTGCCGCATCTCGTTATCGACCCTGGCTGACATCTGGCCCCTGCACAGCCGAAAACCGCCTTCGCTTCTTACAACATGGCGGTATCCTTGCAAAGCTGGACATCCCATCTTGGCTTCCGCCGAGTCTCCGAATATCGACGACCTGCCTGTTTCGCACCTCCGACCTCGTACAGGCAAAGATACTTTTGGCCTCGCATTGCCGCTTCGGTCCTCCGACGTCCAGAGCCATTCTTCTGCTTCTTCTTTTTCTTCTTCTTCATCGTCGTCTTCTTCTTCTTCTTCCTCATGCACCTCCTGGGATTGCGGGGACCACTACACGCGGCTTACTTATCCACACCACGGACCGCCCCTTCGTGATATGCCATACGGGCCCTGTGAGTGTGTCTTTTGTGTATAGCATTGCCGATTCGCACCCCGCCCAGCTGGCTCCAATTCCAAGGTCCTTCGACCGAGTGAGTCGCTTTGTACTGCACCTCAACCGGAACTCGCATCGGCCATCTTGCCCAGGTCAGATGGCCTGACCCCTTCCCCGTTTCCGAGTCGTCCAAAGATGGGAAACTTGGGCAGAGTTTTCGGGGAACGCAGCACCATACATGCAGCACGGCAATGCAGAGAGGCACTCACTCACATACAGCGGATAAAGCGTCCAAAACCCTTCTTCTTCTACCCTCGTCCGCCCCCCCCCCCCCCACCCTTATCGTATCATCATGGCATTGTCTCGGAAACCATCGGTGTTTAGTGTAAAGCATATTCAGACTCTTTTCTTCGACGCACGGAATCGTCGATGATGATGTTCTGCTTCGCTGCCATCTCCCACGAGAACTGTCGTTGCATTGTCGATACCCAATCTGGCGTGAGTACACACTCGTTCGTTATGAAGCAAGCACATTCGCCATGACTTGGGATCGCGGCGATCCTCCGGATCTTCCCGGGAAACCCAGGGGATAAAATAATGTACAGGTTGAAACTCAAACCTCCACTGGAGTTCCGTACCCCGAGTCTCGCTTTTTCTTGGCTTCGTCGACCCCGTTTGGATTCTTAACATCTGAGAACACCGGCCTGCTCTCCGTCTCTTCCGCCGCCGTCACCGTCACCTTGACCGGGGCTTCGAATTTTGACCCGGATTCGGATCCGGAATCGGGATCGGACGAATCAGAAGAATCAGAAGCCTCCTTGTTGCATCTGCTCTTCCTCTCGCTCCTGCGCTTCTTTTTCCTCTCCTCCTTCTGCCTGTCCTTCTCCTCTTTCTCCTTTTTCTCCGCCTCTTCATTGCGTTTCTTCTCCTCTATATCCTTCTTCTTGGCCTCGGCCTGCCGCTTCTCCTCGGCGGCCTTGAGCTCCTTCTCCTTCTTCTCCTTGCGCGTCTCCATGACCCACTCCTCGGCTCCGGCGACAGCCACCTCGGCGCTCCGCTTGTGCTTCATCAGGTAGCCCTGTATCTCGGCGGGGCTGAACTCGTGCGCGGGAATCCTGTCAACAAACGCCTCGGATAGAACCTTGACGTTGGCCACGATGTCGGCGGTGCGCTTGGCAGCCTTCGCGGCAAGATTTGCTTCGGTCTCGGGGGCCAGTGCATTGCCCGGGTGCTGCAAGGGTGCCTCGTCCTCGTCGCCCTCGAGGGGCGCATAGATGGCACGGAAGATGGCCCCGATGATCTCGTCGTCAGCCAGGGTGAACTTGACGATCTGGTCGACGCGGCCAGGACGGATTAGGGCCTTGTCGAGCTTCTCAATATGATTCGTCGTCATGATGAGAACGCGGCCCTCCTGGCTGGCTACGCCGTCGAGGATGTTGAGCAACCCCGAGAGGGAAAGGCGGCCGCTGGGCTGGTTGATGGGGTTGCCGGGAGTCAGCTGCCCAGGGACCATCTCTCCAGTCCCTTCCTTGGGCTCAGTCGTGTCGATAGTTCCGACATCCTCTCTCGTGTGCGTGAGGCCGGCAGTGTCGATATCCTCTAGGAGAACGACACATCGCCGGGGGAGCTCAGCGAAAAGCGTGGCAAGGTTCTCTTCGTTGGCCGAGATGGAGCTTAGGCTCACAATGTAAATCCTCATCTTGAAAAAGCCGGCCAGCGCAAGCGACAGCGAAGACTTGCCGGTCCCAGGAGGACCAGTAAGAAGATAGCCACGCCTCCAGGGAATCCCGCGGTTTGAGTACCACTTACGCGTCGTGGGGGAAAGGTAGTCGGCGACATCGTCGACAAGGTCCCTCTTCGTCTTCTCGTTGAGTATAACGGTCGAGAAAGGCCGGGAGGTTCGGGCCATACAGCGCTGCCATGTGGGGTCGGTGGAACCTGCGCGCGTGCTGCCGCGGTAGATCATGGTCTTTTGCGAGTCCTTCTTCTGGTACTCGGCCCGGGCCTCCTGGAGAAGCTCCTTGAGAATCCAGGGGTTGCGACCGAAGCACGAGAGGCTGATTTCTTCACGCTCGCTAACAACCATATAGGAAGCCTGCTCGCGGTTCTGGCTCCGCTTGAAGAGCAGCAGGTGACCACGGTACCAGAACGAGTGGCTACCAAAGCTGGGTGTGTAGGCGAGGGGCTTCTTCTTTTGACCGAACTCGGAGGGGGATCCGTCCGTGGCGGAAACGTCATCGTTCTCCTCCTCGTCATCGTCCCAGCGCCATAGGAA
This sequence comes from Colletotrichum caudatum, assembly GCA_030867225.1. Taxonomy (NCBI): domain Eukaryota; kingdom Fungi; phylum Ascomycota; class Sordariomycetes; order Glomerellales; family Glomerellaceae; genus Colletotrichum; species Colletotrichum caudatum. The sequence continues at coordinate 20,223 of MU846059.1, forward strand.
CCAGGAACGCGAGCTCAGGTTGGTGTTGACAACAAAATGACGTGAGTTCTTGGCGAAGCGTTGGGCAGCAACCCAGGACATGAGAATATTGTATATCTCGTCGTCGGTGCGGACCTCCACGGTGGACATGAGATGCTTCTCAACTTTTTCCAACAAGTAATCGCTGAAGTAGCGCCACGCAAAGGTCGCGCCGCCGCAGAGGATGACGAGGGGAATGTAGACGTTGAGGTCGATACCGAGGTACCTCTGGAAGGCGCCCGTGAAGACGCTGAAGCCGGGGAAGAAAAAGTCGAGTAGCGCCAGTTGCGGCGCTGGTTGGGGCGTGCTCGACGAGATATTGATGGTTTCCGCGTACGCGGACTGGGTGGATGTGCCCATGACGAAGATGGGTTTGGAGAGTTCTACAAGAGAAATCAGTCCGGAGAAGGGAACTTTGATACTGGAGCTGCTGGTTGTCTGAGGATGACTTGTCCCTGCTGGCGGATGCTGTGGTTTATCTAGGCCCAACGAACAGGAGGCAAATGGTTCTTTGTATGATAATCAGAGATGGGCCTCGTGAGCGATCAAAGTGGGTGACTGCATGGCCGGCTGGGGATGTGAGGAAACCAGTCGATACTAAATACTCAGCTGACAACGAGGTGTATAGGTACATGCGCAGGTGAGGCAACTGCGTCAAAAGCAGCGAGGCGTCCACATGCTTGTCATCACGCATCTAGCCAGTAAGGCAGACATACTATTCACCCCACTATGCAAAGGAATGGGAGAGATGCCCCTCAGGATGGTTGACTACCCAACTGGCATAAACGCAATACTGCATGAGGCCGCCGGATGGAAACCCCTTCAAGTGAGTCACTCCGGGCTGCACTAGGACGGCGGCGAAGTAAAGCAGGCCCTATGCAACGTAGGGGTTCTTGCATGCTGCCTTACTAACAGTTGGAGAAGCTCTGTGAAGGTGATGATTGGGCCCTGACTAGAATCCCCTCGCTAGTTAGGCAACAATGTCACCAGTGAGCTTAGAGGCAGCAGAGAAACTATGACGACGAGGCTGATTAGAGGGACCCCTCAACCCAGCCAAATGGTTTACAAGACCCTGTTTGGCGCGGTGAATCGCGGGTTTACCAGCAGAACTCTGGAACCCACCGCCAAAAATGAGCAAATGGAAGAATGCGATCGATGCTTGCCGAGCGCTGCAATACATTAGTGGGGGAGCAGCACAGCCGCAGTAGCCGTGGCCCAGGATGACTGCATATCATCAAGAAGCAAGGAGACTCATTGGGCGAGCAAACGACACGCTAGTGCACTTACAAGAACATATCGGTTTTTGTGCCAGTACCTAGTCCTGAGCGTATGGCGTTGAAGACGCACAGTCAAAGGATTCAGAGTGCATGGGGCTGTGATGCGTGAGGCCAATCCGTGGCTGGGACCAAGCTCAGCCACGGTCGCGAGCTGCTGCTAATAAACTAGCTACAGCGGCTTCACAGGATGACGCAGAGCCAGCCGCGGTGGGGGGCGGGGGACGCGGAGGGTTTTGGACCTTGGTTTTCCCTTTCAGAAATTTGTTGGATGAGTCCCATGCCAGCCATCAACATCCCGAGATGGCACAACATTAAACATGTTGTCATGTCGCTACTAGCACTCACGCAAAATCGAGACACGCCTACCCACAACGATGGCAATCTAAGATAGTCAAATTTGGCCGGTACATTAGCATTAGTAGCGTATTTTCCATGTAAACATATCATTGGCATAAGCACTAAAATCAGATATCATAAGTCGTCAGGCCCTTTCCCCTCCTTGAAGGTTCTGTGTCTCCCTTCGGTGTCCTGGTTACCAATCAGGGGGGGCATTGAGTGGTGTTTTGGTCGTGTTTAAACGCCAAACCCCGAACAAATAAATGTAAGCAAAAGAAGAAAACCACCGCCCAGTATACGTCGTAGACCTGATTCTTGCGGCACCACCGTTGGAGTGGATACAGCATCGACATTGTTTAAAGCCGGTTTCTTTGCTACTCCCAGTCATCGTACTTTCCTGGGTGATTGCCGCCACCACCGCCACCACTAAGATCGAAGAAAGCCGGGGCCCCGCCGCTGGCAGGGGCAGGCGGTGGAGGCGGCGGAGACGGCGGATAGTATTCGGCGTTCAAGTCGAAGAAGCCGGGGTACTCGTCGTACATTGAAGAACCTGGAGGCATGAAGTCCGGAGGCGGGGGCGGCGGATGGTTGAACGGGGGTGGGCGCTGGTGCGTGGCCGGGGGCGCGGTGAAGCGTGGCCGGCCATGTGAATCCGGTCCTCTGCGACGCCGTCCGCTGCTTCGGCTATCGGATCTGGAGGCGATCTCGGAGATGCTATCGTCCCACTTCGGTTTGACCCAAGCGTATGTGGTGTATGAAACGTTGCTGTAGATGCTGGCTCCGTCGTCCTCGTCCTCGTCATAGTCCCAGCACCCCTGGAACTCGCGGACTTTTGTCTTACGCAGGGACATTGGCTTCCCGAAAGGAGCTCCCGCAGTATATTTCATGAGGGAGATAGCCCAATGGTCACTCTTGATGTTGGAATGGGATACCTGGGACGACCTCGACTTCTTGGAACTTCCCGAGCTCGAGGATGACCTCGAGTACGAACGGGAAGAGCCACCGGATGAGTAGCTTGAGATGGATGAAGCATCGTCCATGTGGTGATGGTGACCCATGGCTGCAATTGGACACCGGCAAGCTGTATATGGTTTAGGTTGGACGGGGTATGCAAAGCAAGCAGCGGCGGTAGACGCAACGTGCAGAGAGAGAGAGAGAGGGGGTGGGGGGGCTTGAAGGGACGAAATGCGGAAACGCGGTACGACACGGCAGGAGGAAGGATTCGGGTAGGTAGGCAGAGGCCCAGCTCGGACTCCTCGCAACTTAGGTTGAGTTTGCTGGTCACCGAAGAAGAGATGAAGCAGGAAGTAAGAAGCAAGCAGCGAGCGAGCGAGCACCGGGCAGCAGGTCGCCGGGATGGAGCTTGATCAAATACTTGTCTTGTCGCGCTCCGCGCTGCAGGTGGAACGGTCGAGCGTAGCCGTGAGCGACCACAAAAGTGGTTGATATCGCTCGCCTCGTCTTATCCTTTGGGGGCTCGGGCAAAGCAGTGGCCTGCCTGCCTACCTATGCAGCATAATGTGCATGATGCAAAGTGCAAAAGCAAGAGGATGCCGTGCCTCATCACACTGCCTGACTAGCCAAGCTAAAATGGCTACTCGAGATCGAACCAGTAATGGTCAAGCCAGGGATGTGAACAAGGCTACGGACCTTTGCATGCGGGGTTCAACACCCACCCAGCAGCAAAGCAAGCCTGGGACGTCGAGCACTACTCACCTTCCGCCCTGTTTCCATGGCAGCACCATACCTGGTTGTACTTCCACTACATTGGCCCGTGTTTCAAATTGATCTTTTGAGACAACTCAAAGCGCACTGGGGGGCAGCATACTGCTAGGCAGGTAGATAGGTATCGACTCCTGCAGCACCCGCAAACCCAGGCAAGGCAGCTACAGCTACCCTATGCTATGCTATACCAGAAGGCCGCGTAGAAAGTGCCAAGGGGGCGGGTAAACGAATGATTGAAGAGAAGGGCAAAGAAACCCAAGCATCTCCAGGTGTCCAGACATCAGCTTGCACTTTGAGTGGCATAAGGGCAATACCAGAACGGGCATCGCACGACGTGTGATAGTCTATCAGCGAAGCCCGCAACTGGCAGAGCTAGTGATGAAACATCGGCCAGTGTCGAGCAGCGTGCGTCTACACGAGCAGCAACCCAATCGAGCGCTCCGCCGCAGACCATGGTCGCCAATTGCCATCCACCATCTTGGAGGACCACAAGACCCGAGGGTGTGGGACAGAAAACGAGGCTGCAAGTGCAGGAGAAAATGCTCAAGGGACAGCCAACTGAATCCACAATCCCAAGCATCCTCGGAACAAAAAAAGGGCGGCGATTCACTTGCATGTCCCCACTAGCAATAGCCAGGGGGATGACTGGATGAAAACGGGGCTGTTCAACGTGGGAGCGACAGCCAGTCGGCTACACACATGTTGTCTTGACGTGCAGTAGTTCAAGGTCTCACGACCATACAAAAGAAACCATGGCAACCATCTCGTCCACTTCCAATCATTTGAACAAGATGGTGCAAAGTGCACGCGCCGCGGCCGCAGCCTATGCGATCTCGTATTGCCTTCCGGATTGGAAGAATTCCTCCAGGCCAGGCAGGCTGACTGGAAGGGGGCGCGCTGGTCCTTCGTCGCCTATCCCTTCGTCCTTCGGTCAGCAGATGGGAGGGATGTGCAGGGAGTGTCACACCGAGATTGGACAGGCACGGAGGACGTCATGACCTGGCACTGCCGAGAATGCAGCCTTCCTTTCGGCCAGCAGACGGCCGTCGATGGTGTTGGCTGTCAGCGGGCCCACCTAGGTTAGGTAGTGTACGGAGGAATGCGTCGCAGTGTTTGCTTAGCTCCTGCCTGGCTGGCTGGCTGCCTTGCCAGTTCGGTAGTTGGCCGCCAGAACCGTACACCGAATGTGCAGATGATGGCGGACCGAGGGTTCCTTCCAGGAGGTCAGAGGAGCTAAGGCTTTGGTATCATGAGGCTCTGCTCTGCCTTTGAGAGTCTGGAGGAGGAAGCGCCCATAAACCTACGTCGACTGTACCGCCTGCTGAGAGCGGGATGGAGCATCGTTGATGGTATTTGAATATAGCGCTCCTGCGTGGCACCCGCTTGACAGAAAAAAGTGCACACTTTAACCCACCCACACCAAATGCTCCCATTCTTAACCCCTATAATAAGATCATAAAAATCCAAGTATTGCCATACAATAATTAAAGTGTGCACTTTTTTCTGTCAACCGGGTGCGTGGGTAGTTGGGATGCGATACTTTTTTACACAAGCAAGTATGCCTGTCAAGAATTGACGGAAAGCTTCCTCCCGCACAGCCGCCCGGCGAAAGTGGCTGGGAAATATTGTCGTTTAAGGGTCGGGTTGAGTTGAACTCTAGTTGAGGTGATGTGATGATGTGCCTACGTGAGTTGCCCGTCAGGCAGTAGTAGAAGGAACCTATCCATACCTGCTGGAGTTCCACGACCTAGATAGGTACGTACTCGACGCCAGGCAGGTGGTTTGGGTATGTGATTGTACGCTGCCTACCACATACATATGTCTCTTCTCTTTCGTACAAGAATTACCTGGGGCTCTATCCCAGCGTGGAAGGGGAAAAGAAAGTTCAAGAGCAGCCAGCACTCATGTTCTCATTACAAGGATCGGTGATGCGGTGTGCCGGTGGGGGAAGTACCTAGGTAGGGTAGGTACAGGTCACTTCGTACCGTGTACAGTAGGTAGCCAGGCAATCCTCTTGGAGTCGTGAAGGGTCTCAGCCCTTATACATGGCTGTTGTTTCCTTGGCGAAGCGCACTTGGCCCTCAGCACCAGCGACCTGCGCTAGTCCATCCCGGATGCTAGCGTAGGGCGAAGCTCCTACCTACTTGTATGCCGGTATCCAGACTGGGATCTGCGACTGGTCCTGTTGTCTTGTCTTGCCCGGCTGGGGCTGGGCTTGGGTGCTCTCCCGTCCGCGCCTCCTTTTCCGTGGGCGCATTCCTTGTCAGGACGAAACGGATTCGAGGGTTTGGAGAGTATATGTACATGGGAGGTACGAATACCTACACCGACTGGGCCCCATACCGCCGTCTCCTGTCCCAACCCAAGCCTGCCTTCTTTGAATCCGCGCCGAGGAAACACCACAGCCTCTTGAAGCGGGAACCCCACTGTTTGCCAAACGTCTGAAACCTTGCACTGTGACAGCGTCCCTTCGAGTGCCCATTCCCAGTCACCTCACCCGTCGTATGTTGCCACGGCTTGCCCATGTCCCTCAGCCGTGGGATTGCTACCTAGGTAGGTACCTAGGTGAGTTAACCAAGTAAACCAACTACCCAGGTAGGCACGTTCCAAGCTCAGTCTTTGGCCAGCGGAGGCTCCGGTAGCCGGTGAAAGCTGACAGCAGCCAACGGTCGGGACAAGTATGAGAGGGGGGAAGCAAAAATGAATCAAGAGGCCAAGGTTATCTCCAGAGTCACGACACGAATAAGGATGCTATCTGTCGGTGACGGGAAGATGCCTTGCAGATAAGATGGAACTAGGCCGAATTGTCTGGTGCCGGTGTCTTGGCCCCTCCGTCGCAATGACTGCGTAAATATTGAACGAGAAAACAGAAGGCCACTATTGTTTTATGATCGACCGCGAACACTTTCTCAGGCTCAGTGCGTCCTGTACCTACCGAATCTTGGGTAGAATGGATTTGCCAGCCATGGATGTGCATTCTCTCGGTAACAAACGATGAGCTCAAGGTGAGGTCGGTGGGTAGGTAGTGTAGGTACCTAGGTATGTACAGGTATGTAGTGTTGTGGTGACTCGGGAGAAGATAGATACAGACAGGCACGTGCTCATGAAGAACGAGATGAGCCCTGTCGCAACCGACTTAAGCGTTTGTCGACTCCAGGCGCCAATGCTGCGCTCCCCACCCTTCAAACACACAAACGAACGAACGATTGCCTGCACCCGCAGCTTCATGAGAGGCGGCGGGGGCTGTCGGCTTGCCGCTGTGGGTTGAACCCCACAACACAGGCATGCACTTGTTCCTTGATTCTTGAGGTCCAGTCCTCCATCACTTCACGCCGCGTTTGCGCGCTATCCGCTCCTTTTGTAGTGAGGTAGGTAATCGATCATACATACAAACATACCTAAAGTACCTAACAGAGTGCAACCACCAGCTACCTACCTAGGTCCTTCCTTACCTTGGATTCGCAAGAAAAACTGCCGGGTCATTCTGTAGGTTTCGGAGCCCGTCGCTGTGTGGCAATCCCTCCTGCGCTACATGCCTATACCTAGATCGGTACGGTGTAGGTAGGCACAGGTAGGCACCTAGGTTCCTGCCTTACCCCATCGGCCTGCCGCCATTTGCACCTCGCCGATGCTAGATCAGGGGGGGCACACGTCCCTCGTCTTTTAACTAAGTTGGACAGGAGGTACATGCTTCATCTGTGTCTACACGTACTTGGGTCTTGTACCTCTCCTCACATGGCCTCCACTCCAGCTAACATGCCTGGGCTCAAGGATTCTGCCCGGCTCCGGGCCAGAGACCCAACTCTCGCACTCTACCAGGGAGCACCTGGCGCAAGTGGCCCCTTCCTCTTCACTCCCTCTTTTTTCCCCCTTCTCTCTTTTCCCTCGTCGTCTCCGTCTTCCTTAGTCCCACCTTCTTCTCATAAAGAACAAAGCACAAGTACTTTTCCTCTGTGTATGCACTAAAAAAAGTGTTGCCCTTCTACCATACCCCCTTTCCCGGGCCATTTAGCCCCTTCCCCCAGGAGAAAAAAAGCCTCGAGCGGATTGGTTCACTGACTGTACGCTAAACTGCCTGCCTACCTAGGCCTAGATAGGCAGTTCAGGTAGATCGGTACCTGTAGACTGTGGTGAACACGTACCGATCCGTAGCAGCGTCGGTCAGTTATTGTATGTACCCACCTACCTGTCCATAGGTGTCTATGTACCGGAATGTAATTTAGATACATACCTAGGTAGCGTACTCCGTACAGCCGGTAGAGAAAAGGAAAAGAGGCCCCCCCCCTCCTAGTCTTTCCCAACGCCACCAATGGCGCGTCTGGGCTCTTCGTGTCGGACCCTAAACCCAAACTGTTCCTGAATCGTCCAACCTTGTCTGGTATTACCCTCCCGCACCCGCACTCCCACTCACTTCCTCCTTTCGCTCTGTTCTACGCCTATTCCTCCTTCTCCTCCACCACCTAAGCCTACCCATACGCCTTTTCTTTACCTTTGTCTTTCCTTCTCACGCTGCCAACTCACTCTACCAGTCCGCTCCTACGCAACAAATTCCAAAACTTTTCAATCCTAATTCCATCGCCTTATACGACGAGTACTGTTCTTCGGCTCCTTAATCCCCATCAACACGGCAACGACTGGTTCGGAGCGGCAAATCTTCCAGGCGACCGGAGAGGCACCGAGGGACACGACCGGGACCGGATCTGGGCCTCTGGGGTCGGTCATCGACGCCCATGTTGTAAATTTGGTGCCACCATTCTCCTGATCGGCCGTAGCTCGTTGTTGTTTCGCGACCATAACCACGATATCGCCATGGATCCTTTCCAGGGCAAGACGGGTAACGAGCGGAGGGCTTCCCTTCGGATGTCTGCCAGAACCTCGCTCACGGCCGACGATAATGACGACTTCGCCTTGGCAGCCATGGGTATCTCAGATGGCTTCCGCCCGGACAACCTGACTGCTGCCCATCAACCCATTGCCCATCAACCCATTACCTCGACCACAAACCCTTCGACTGGCTCGGCGGTTGTGTCACGAGATTTTCCTGTCCCTCAGCGAGTCACACCTGCCCGACCTTCGAGCATCGCGAAGCCCCCGCGCTCCCACGATCCACTAGCTCTTCGTCATGATGGCTCTGCATCTCAACCAAACGGCACGCCCCTCTCCCGCGTTTCCAGCACCTCGACCGACTCCCCCATCATTCAATCCGAGAGTCCCTACGAATGGCCATCCGGTCCTTCCCATCCGTACCAAATGTACCCACAACGTACAAACAGTGTGGCGACATCGACCACTGCCCGCATGTCTGAGCGTTCGTACGCAGGACCTCGCGGGCCAACGCATCCTTACACTCTCTACACGCAGAATACCGTGCCTGTTGATACGAATGAAGGCGACAGCATTCCCGTGGGCTTTTCAGGGCGTTCTGATGGCTACCATCGACGCATCGGTCCTGAAGGAGAAGAAATCGCCGACTTGATCGGTCCTTTGGGACATACGGAAGAACTCCCACCATACACCAGGTATCCAGAGCAAGCGTACGCAAGAAAACATCCGGGCGAGCCACAATCGGTACCAGGGCAGCAGTCACCACAACCCGAACAGCATCAGCGGCAGCAGTCGCCGGCGCCGCCCCTGCAGCAACAGCAATCACAGCAGCCTCCACTTTCTGTCACGAACACCTCGGTTGCACCTATTCCCGGCGCCGGTGGCCTCGGGCTTGCTACTCGCAACCCAGAATTCGAGTCACGAGAGGACCTCCGTTTGCAGCCGTCCCGGATGTCATCTCGGACACTGACATCTGATAACGCCAGCCATCACGAAATCAACACTGCCGCTGGGGTTTATGCTGAGAAGGGGGAAGCCAAGCCCGACCATAAGTGGCAAAAAAGAGCAAAGAAACGTTTGTTTGGTGTGATCCCCTACTGGGCTATCTGCTTACTGGCAGTCGGATTGGTGATAATGTGAGTATCGGTCTCTGAACTGCACCGTTTCTCTCCGATGCTAACAAGTCGCTCAGGGGCGTCATTTTGGGCGCTGTCATTGGTACTTTCTTCGCCAAGCACAAGAGACCACCTGGGAAACACCAAGACGAAGAGCCCATTCCCCTCATTATCCCGACGGCCACAGTGGATATCAAACCCTTGGCTACACTGCCGCCAGACCTTCCGGCGATGGACACTGGCATATTTGGTCTGCCGCCTCTCATTGCGAGCCAAGCACCAAACACATGTTTCAACGACACCACACAAGCGCAAGCCTGGACGTGCAATATTCCCTTTACTAGTTATGTCATGGGCGTTTCCAGGATCGCCAACGAACTACCCATATCCGACTACACCTTGAAACTTACCACGTTCAACGATGGCGACTCCGATAACGACTCGCGAAGCAACATGTTCTCCTGGGGTACTCAGCCACCTTTGATAATGGATCCCCTCAAGATGCGGCTGGTGAATGATACCTCCGAACCAGGCCGGGGCGCCGCATGGTTTGCCCAGATGACATACAACAAGACAGTCATCGTGGCGGAGGATAGATTTCCTGGCGTCAGTACACCCAAGAAGCAGCAACCGCAATCGAAGCGAGGGTGGGGTGGCCCGCCGTCCCAATCGGGAGAGTACAGCAGGAAAGGCGTGAAAGGAGCACAGGCGGGTGACAGGCCATGGATCTGTACGTGGCCAGGTACCCTTCTTGAAGTCTTCGTCTATCCGGCGCAAAATAACAGCTATCACAAGCCGACCTCGACCACCACGCGCACTACCCCATCTCCAACCTTTCCTCCAACAACATCGACACAATTCTTGGTCCGCTATGGCTTGCAGACTGGGGCTCCTCAATCGAGCTCGGTCCCCAATGATCGGCCTCCGTGGGCACCCCCACCGCCGTACTCTCAGGTTATCAAGTTTGAAGAGCGTCGCGTATCACTCGATAACACAAAAAATGCTGTTTGCCGACAAGTCGAAGTGTGCGAGGACGGCGTGACGACTGTCCCTGTTCTGTCCGATGACGGCCAGCCAGTTGAAGTCACGATCATAGAAAACCGGCAAACTGTAGCGATAGCTGACTCAACAAAGCGTTGGGTTCATGAAGACAGTCTCATGGTGTCTCCCCGAGACCGACCGCCCAGGACTAGTCAGTTGAGCGACTGCGGGTGCATATGGTGGTTCACCTAGCGCGGGGATTTTCTGGCGACAAAAAGTATCATGGCTACAACAATCCGGATTTTACTATATGGTTAATGTACCCTCTCACTCATTCTTTCTCTTACCCTCCCACCTACGCACTTTATTTTGGCGGCCAAAGGGCTATTTTCAACATGTTTTATAGGCGTTATTCCGGTCTGGATGAGCATCATGGGCGTGTTTACTTGTGGCGCAGTCGGCAGGCGGTTTGTATATACCTAGCGGATACCTATGGGCGGGCAAACAATCCCTCGGAAGGAGGACCTCCTCGACGTGTGATGACAGGGAGAGACGATGTTCCAGTCACCGAGGTTGGCCCAACACTATTGAGAATATTTTTATTTGATGTTGCAGGTTTGGATTGGTCTTGCACGTCGACTCATGTTAGTATTAGTTTCAAGGGGCAAAATAAAGTAGTAGCTGATCACCACCGCCGACAATGACCATGTTTTGTGAATTGACGACTTGTTTTTTCTTCTTCTTTTTCCTTACTTTGATTCTGTGCTGTTACTGCCCATATCAGTTGCCAGACCGTCCAAGAAGCTGTCGGCCAGCTTTTTGGCCCTCCTCGCTTCGACATCTTTTCGCCGCTGGTCAATATCCCTGCGCCTCGCCTCCCTATTCTCCTCCCGCTCCTTCCTCGCAGCTTCCGTCCGAATCCTCTCCTGTTCGAGGTTCTGAAACTCCTTTTGCCGCGTCTCCTCGTCTTTGCTGAATTTGTAGAAGCCGGTGCCCTTCGTGCGAATCTCGCTGTCAGCGTCGTAGTGACTGGCCTCGGGCGGCGTGGCGCTGCGATCGCGTTTGCGTGCCAGCTCTTCCATTCTGTCCGGGTCCTCGGGGTTAAAGGCCATGGTCTGAATGGCGTCGCCGTAAAGCAACTTCGCAGGAGCGGCGGGACGAGCGGACATGCGCTCGAGCTCCTCGGCACCGAGGAGGCCGCGACGGCGCTGGCGTTCGAGGCGTTCCTTGTCTGCTCGTGTGCCGCGGCGAAGACGGCCAAACTCATCTTCGTATTCTATGACTTCCTTGTCGCCGTCCTCGTCTTGGTCCGCCCCGTCGTCGGAGCCGGAGCTCGTTTCGTCGTTCCGGTCCTGGCCTGCTTCCGACTCGGCCCATTTTCGGTCAAAGTCGACGAGGGGAGCAGCCTCGGTTTCCTTGGGGACATAGTCGCCACGCTTCATGGCAGCATAACGGCGTGCCTTTTCCTCCATGTTTCGTCGTGCGCGGGCGAGATTGGAAGATTCTTCTTCCGTGCCGAGAAATTCTCTAATCTTCAGCTTGTTGGATGCGCCTGTTGAGTCGCTGCCAACTTTGTTCTGCCCGCTACCAGCGCCGTTGTCGCCATCGCGACGTTTGTGTCTCGCGCTACCAAATATGCTGTCTTTTGTTTTCGAGGACCGCGATCGGGCGAGCGTGGAGGTTGTGGTGGTCGATGCGGACATTAGGGATGTGAGCTGGGCTGTGAAGTCGAGGGAGCTGCCGAGCGCGGCGCTGGCCTTGCGCTTTTTGGGCGGCGGTTGACCATAGAGGTTTGGGTCTTGAGACATCTTGATATACGAGTGGGAGGGGGGGCAAATAAGATTGGTTAAAATTTAGTACGCTTGCTATGGAGTGACTGGAGGAACTTGTCGGAAGGGTATCTCGGCTTATGAAGAATGATGATGATGTTGTCAACGTTGATGTCAAGGCGCTGTTAGCTGTTCCCCACAGAAGTCAAGTTGTTATCGTTATCTGAGGCTGCAGGGTGCGCGCCTGGCTTGCGCCACGGGAGACGAATGGGAACCATCCGACCACCCAACCATCAAGCCTCTTTGGTCCAATGATCCCAAAGAGGTGGTGGGAAAGCCTACTTGATCAAGCTTTCTTTTTTCCGAAAGTAAACAATTCTGATTGGCCCTCTCCCTGAATTCCAAAGTAGCTGCTAAGGGGTCCGTCTTGGGGTTGCCAGGTTCACAATAATAGTAATATCTACGGTTAGAAAAACACAGTATAAGTATCATAGGCACCCAATACTCAACGCAAAGTTTCCAAAGTGACCACGAGGAAGCTGCGTGTCAGCTCAATCATGGGCCTTAGGAAAACAAGTCATTTCTCAGTTAGCCATGGCTGGCATTCTCAGAAACCAGCCGCTGTCATTAAGACTAAGTAGAGTACATCACGCACAGGAACCCGATACGGAAGCAGAACACCGAGGAACACTTTTTTGGAGCAGCCAGGCCAACCATGTTGAGCAGCTTAGATAAACCCGCACGCTCGAAGCACGGCTCTCATCCTTTCATCGAAACGTCGCTCGAGCCCGTCTACCCCGACGACACGTCATTATCGTTCCCAGACTTGTTCTGGGGCTGTATCCGTTTCCGCGCAGCGCCTGTCACCGTTGAGTTCACGATCGGTGTCCCTTCCACGACTTCTGGCGGGAGCTTGTGCAGTTGCAGTTGCTGCAGCCGCTGCTCACGCGGGTGCGATGGCTGGCTCTGATATCGGTTCCAAGGGCGACTCCAACATATCCTATAAATGTAGATGCCAAAGTCCACTGCGATGAGCAGGATGATGGGTATGACAAACACGAAGCCCAGAGCGATCTTTGGGAGACAATATAAGCAACGCTGACTGAGACAGGGAATCGAGTGAGCGAAACTTACGAAGGCAGCGGAGATGTATCTGACAACGGTGGGGCAAGCGGATGACAGTAACAGGTACGTCATTATGGTGTCGTACCACGAGGTTATCTGCGCGTGGGTGTCCATGTGGAAGGAAGCTGCGAGAACAGTAGCAGCCTTTGGGAGCCTCGTGAGTTCTGCTGAGGTCGAAGGAGTAGCGCTGGCTCGATCCCTGTGACAAGAGGGAGATTGAGGGAGGGACAGAGAGGGAGAAAGGGGAAGGAAACGCGACAGAAATGGCTAAATGCGACTTGAAGGATAATATATTGTTAACCCCAATGTGATAGTGGTCAAGTGGGCGAGAGTGGGCGAGAGAACGGCGTGTGTGACGACGTCTGCTGTGGAGGGTGGGATGCCTGCTTATTAGAGACTCGTTGAGAATATCGGCAAGGTACCTAGCTAGGTAGGTAGGTAGTGCAGGATAGTCGTGGACGGGTTGTGCTTGGTGGCGGGCGGGGGCTTGGGGGTATTTCCCGGGTTATTAAACAATCAGCCGGTCCATAGAAGAATCGTTGACCACGACGGCGGTGCGAGACTGTTCGTTCAAGTATGATGGATAGACGACGAACGAAGAATGTGAATAGAATTATGAGGCAACAAGCAGATGTAAATAAACAGTCCTACGGATCACGGGAGAGAGATGTGTGTCATGGGCTGGCTACCTGGCGTCGTTGGGCGTGTATTTTCCACTGCATGTTTGGTTTGAACGTCTGTAAGGCTTGGCCCGCTTCTTATTCTACATTCGTGTCCTCCCGCCAGGCAGATGGACGGATGCAGGATGCGAGGGGGAAACTCCTTAGCTCATAGGGGCACGCGTGTGCATTTCTCTTGGATTGTCCGTCATGTCTTGAAACCGAAGCCGACCCTTTTCCTCCTTTGGACGGTGGCAGCCATATTACCTCACCCAAGAGAGCCTGCCCGTGTGGGGTGGCTTTTTTTCTTCTTCTTTTTTTCTTCCCCCCCCCCAAACTCTCGAATCGTCCTCGTAGTCCCTTTTAGCCAACGCGCTGGCTTCGGCCCCCTCGGCGCGCCCCCACCCACCTTGGTACCTAGTGTGGGCCCCCTCCAGCTGTTCAGCAGTGACATGGTTGCTCCCTTCAGTGAAGCTCCGATATAACTCTTCACCGCCTGCCTAAACGACAGCCCCGGCCATAATTCCCCGCCATCAATTGCAACTTTTTTGTGTTTCCAGGCGGCCGATTCTTCGCTTCATTTGCGTGCGCATATCGCACGGCTCCCTGTCCCAAACCTTTGTATGCCTGCAGACCGTCTGGCTGGGCTGGGCTTTCTTTCTCTGTTTCAATACCACATGTCATAAAGCAAATTTCCGACTGCCCGAACATCATGGGCAAAGCCAAAACCAAGAGCACCAAGCGTGAGGAGTATCGCAATGCGCGCAATCGGGATGGCGTGGCAGAATTGCCCAGAAAGAAGTTTTATCGCCAACGCGCTCATGCGAACCCCTTCTCGGACCACCAATTAGTCTAGTTGAGTCTTATGCCGTTCTATCCTCTGGGTTTTGATTTTTTGCTTACCGCGCACTCTCTCGACCTCAGCCCTGCGAGCCCAGAATCCATGAACTGGACGCAGTACTACCCTGCCTTCGCCGCCGAAGATGGGAGAACCTCTTTGGCTGGTGCGGCATCCTCCGATGCAACTGCCTTGGATGCCTCGAAGCCAAAAACACGCAGTTTGAAGAAAGACGTCGAAGTGGTGGACATTGGGTGCGGCTTCGGTGGGCTACTCGTGGCATTGTCCCCGATCTTGCCAGAGACCCTCGTTCTCGGTACACACACCCGGCATGCCTGCTTGCTGTTGGCTGGTCTGCCTGCTAATCGTTTTGGACAGGCCTAGAGATCCGTACTTCGGTAACGGAATACGTTCAGGAGCGCATCAAAGCTCTCAGAGCGCAGAATCAGAAGAATGGCCTATACCAGAATATTAGCTGCCTGCGCGCCAATAGCATGAAGTTCCTCCCCAACTTCTTCAAAAAGGCTCAGCTCTCCAAGATCTTCATCTGTTTCCCCGACCCACACTTCAAGGCTCGCAAGCACAAGGCCAGAATTGTGTCGACGACGCTCAACTCCGAATACGCCTTTGCATTACGCCCAGGCGGTATTATTTATACCATCACCGACGTCGAGCCTCTGCACCAGTGGATGGTCGGCCATTTCAACGCACATCCTTCTTTCGAGCGTGTATCTGAGGAAGAACAGAACGCGGATGAGTGTGTCAAGGTAATGGCATCAGAGACGGAGGAGAGCAAGAAGGTGACACGGAATCAGGGGCAAAAGTATGTGGCCCTGTTCCGCAGACTCGAAGATCCCCCATGGTGAGTGAGTAGGAAAATAGAGTAAAAAATTCGCAAGTGAGATAGGCTCTGAAAGTAAGAAGCCGTGGTCCAATATCGGCCCTGAGAAGATCAATAATACCCTCCGTTGTTCGTTGTGGCGCCACCATTGACATCCCAGGGTGTCCACCAGCTTCGTCCGTAGCGGAATTGGATTGAAAACCCTTCCACAAGTGTGTTCTCAAGACCTACATCGGGTTTGACGACTTTGGTTGCCATGTCAGCTTGTCGTTGATGGGCTACTTACCCTAAAAGCAGATCTTAGGTACGTATTGACGTTGCATATCCTTTGTCGGCCCAAGTGACAGCTCGGGCCCACCTCAAGTCACGGACCATGTGGCAAGGTGTAGCAATGAAAGATACCTACCACCTACCTTGGCCACGCCTGGAACGAATCACCTCAACACTGTCTGCCTTTCACACGTGCCCGCCTCGCCTCCCCTTAATCGATAAGGCCCAGCCAAGCCAAGCTCCCCTCCTACTTCATCCCAAACCGCCCGATCCAGCAGCTCCTAAATCTCGACGACATACGATGTAGCGGTAGCCTATCGCCCCTTGAATCATTCGGGATTATGGCCCTGCAAGGCAGAGACCTGGTCCTTGCCTACATCATATGCTTTATAGCTTGGGGCTATGCCGTCAGTTGGCTGCCGACTTTGCGATGGATGGGCTACGCCTTGGTCGGAGGAGTTGTTCTGGCCACCTTCGTTTTGTTCGCCTTAATACTGCTCACGTCACGCGGTTCCAGACGCGGCTTGCGACATCGATCGCCCCGTCCGAATGGCCCTGCGTTCCTTGCGCCAAGGGCCTGGGCCCGCGAGGTCTCTAGTCTCCAGACACGACAGGCCTACTCGAAAGTCCCGCTCGACCCTGACTCCCGCCGCATCTCCAAAGCTCTCGACGACCTCCTCCAGCTCATAATCCGCGACTTTGTCAGTTCGTGGTACTCGAACATTAGCAAAAACCCTGTCTTCCCCAATCAAGTCGACAAAGCTGTGCGCGATGCCCTTATCAGTATCCGGGAGCGGCTCCTTGAGCTTGATCTTGTGGACATCGTCACCACGCGAGTTGTTCCGATGTTAACAGCACACTTCAGAGACTTCTACGAGGCCGAACGAGCTGTGCGGGGAAAGAAGCTGAACCGATCCGTGACGGAATCCGAGGAGCTGGATCTTGCCATCGCCTCCAAGTACAAGGACGGAAAACTTCATCCCGCAGCTTCATTGTCGTTCCCTGACACGAAACTCGTACAACAGGATTATTTGCGGAACATGCTCTCTGGCATCTTGCCAAAAGTTCTTCCGCCTAATGTGCTTGCTAGCCGAGCCGTATCTGCCATCATTCGAGAGATTGTGGCTTGCGCTGTGCTGTTTCCTGTGATGCAGATCCTGGCCGAGCCTGATACCTGGAACCAAGTGATGGAGAATTATGGCCGCTCCATGTTGCAGGATCGATCAACGGTCCGAAAGCTCAGAGCGGCATTAGATCAGCATGCCTCCCCAACGCCGAGGTCTAGCAAGGCCACCATCATCCCTCGGCTTTCGCCCACCGATAGTGAGAGGAAGTTTGAAAAGTTCATTCGCGCGATACGAAAGGTCAACAACCTGTCCGACGCCAGGAGATTGCGGAGCGAGGTTGCAAGCCAGCTAAAGCGCGATTCTCTAGAAGAAAACCAAGATCAGGTATATCTTCGCCGGCTGGAGATGGGCAAGCGGCTCTTGGATCAACGCGTCCAACTGCTGGCAGCGGGCGGAAGCCGGCAAGCTTCTGCAACTCTGCCCGCTCGCCCGGCTAGTGTTCCTCAGGTAGTCTCAAAGCTCGAAAATGCATCACTGGTCGACTTGCTTCGAGACGCATCCGGCTTATCCTATTTCATGGAGTTCATGGACCGACACCGCATGATGCCTCTTGTCCAGTTTTGGCTGGTTGTGGACGGCTTCCGAAACCCTTTGGAGGACGAAGGTCAAGACGACGAGCACTTGCCCTCCAATTTACCAATGTGGACCGATTCTGACCGTCTGGACCTAGCCCAGATCGATCATGCATACCTAGCCATGGCTGAACTGAAGGTCTCACAAGCCTGCCGAGATGAAGTCCGAGCCTTTTTGGACGCTGGCAAACCAGCAACCCCTGAGCAATACTACAAGGCACGCAGGGCCATACTGAGGGCCCAGGCTGCTGTCTTGGAGAGAATGCAAGCTCAATACTTTCAAGCCTTTAAGAAGTCCGATCTCTTCTACAAGTGCCTGGCTGCGCAAGAAGCATCAGTAAACGTCGCACAAGCCCCCGTTGCAGAGGCGTCTGCCTTGTCGCAAGCACATCCACCAATGTATCGGAGTTCTCAGTCATACCAGTCCAAGCCAAGCCCTGTCGCCCGTTTGGCTCCTAGACTATCACGCCCGCTATCTAGGCGTGCTGGATCCACATCCGATTTGACGAGTCTCAATACTAATGGCTCTGGCTCAGAATCGGTATCACGGCAACGTCATTCTCTCGATGAAGAAACCCCGACGCCGTTGTTTGACGACGACGATTTTGACCAAGACGGCATGATGGACTCTATTCAGAGCCTTGACCAGGATACAGGCAAGCTTGTTCCAGATACCAACGTGGTGCAGGCCATGGAGGAAGCGTTGAACAACATCATGGAGGATAACCGACCGCAAACAGCCGAAGAGTTTCGAGCTTCGCTTTTTGGACCCGATGACACGCTCGACCGGTCAAGCTTGTTTTCCGGAGACAACGACTCTCAGCGTGGATCGCTTGAGGTGGCAAGATCTGCTGCGCAATCGTCTAAGGAGGCCGAGAAGCCAAGTCTTGCGTCCCTGGGGCTTGTTAGCGCGGCATCGCGTATAGGGGTTTTCGTGGACGATGACTTGTTCGGCGATGAAGATAGATACCTCTCCGATGAAAGAGATGACGGGGACGATGAGGGAAACGGAGACGTAGAAGACGAAGTGCACGAAGCAGCACCAGGCGATCTTGGACTAGCAGAAGCTATCACAGCGCTATCCAACGACATTGACCGTCTTGTTGCGCAAGATGCCATCGTCGAATCACTGACGAAGAAGGCGGAGCTTACCAACAACACAGCCGAACTTCGGATTCTCCGGAAGTCCAAGGCAAGTCTACAACGCGAAATTCGTCGCAAAGAACTCCAAAGGCAGCAATACGTCGTACAGGAGAGCGATAATAGCCTGTACGGACGATCTACGATCAAGATTAAGGCCATTCAGGTGGGGCGAGAAGAAGACGGCAGAGAGTTCGCCTTGTACGTGGTTGAGGTGCAGAGAGATGCCGGCGAAAAGATGCCGGCAGCGACATGGATGGTCACCCGCCGATATAGCGAGTTTCATGAATTACATCAGAAGCTTCGCTCGAGATATCCTTCTGTGCGCAATCTCGACTTCCCACGCAGGCGAATGGTCATGAAGTTCCAGAGCGAGTTTCTTCGCAAGCGCCGGGCGGCTCTGGAACAGTATCTCCGCGAGCTTTTGATGATGCCAGAGGTCTGCAGGAGTCGGGATCTGCGAGCGTTCCTGTCTCAGAGTGTGATCGCGCAGGGGACAGACATTGTGGATCGCGAAGACAAAAAGGATATGATCACAAGGTTGTACGACTCTGTGACAGATGGCGTAGAAGACATTCTGGGCAACATTCCAGTCCTAGACCAGCTGTCACTGGCGGGCCAAAACCTCATCGCGGCAGCAACGAACCAGCTCAACGCCATTCCAATGCCTGTCAACGAGGACGGCGTAAACGCTGCCGAAGCCGAGGCTGAATTAAATGCGTTTGAGAACAAGGAACTGGAGTCTTTCATCAAGCCCATCTGCGACATTTTCCTCGAAGTCTTCGAACTCAACCGAGGCAACAACTGGCTCCGTGGGCGTGCTGTGGTAGTTGTTCTGCAACAGCTTCTTGGCGGCACGATTGAGCGCAAAGTTCGGGACAATGTCAAGATGTTGGTCCAGGAAGACGCGATACTTAGGTACATCGCCCTCCTCAGGGACAGCATGTGGCCGGGCGGTGAGATGAACAAGAACCGGCAACCGCGGACAGCATCGGACAAGAAGAAGACAAGAACGGAAGCTAGTTTGATGCTGGCAACTCTCGTACCGGACCTAGCCGGGAGTGTAGTTGGGAGAGTGAATGCCCAGGCGGCCAGCCGGCGGGTGTTTGCCACTTTCAACAATTCCAGGCTCAAGTAAGTCATCCCTCTCAGTCTCAATTGTTATCGAGCGTAGCGAGCTAACGCTATCAGTGCACATCTGGCCTTCACGTTTATGGATGAACTGGTGGAGATCTTATTTGGTTAAGCTATGGGCTCGTCTTACGTGTTGGCTGTTTGAAAGTATGGAATTCTCTTCGAGTGCGTCGGCAATTGGCATAGTATGGCGTCCGCTGGGAATGCTTCGGTTCGGAATACAAGCTGGGGCGGGGCGCTTTGGATGAAATTACGGGGCTGCATGAGCAGGCGCCTGATTCCAATTTCTTGGTCAGGCACCCCCACGGAGTGAGTGCATGACTAGAGGAGACGGACTACGATGCGGTTCATAATATGAAATGTTAGATAAGTCACCGGCCGACGGCAATAAGATGGCAATAAATGCTCCGCGGCTGAAATATTTGAGAGCCCCAAACGACCGGATGAAACGTTGGCGTTGGATCACGATACTTCGAGAACGTTGGTGAACGAGGGGGTAGGCAATATGGGCACAGCGGTCCGACTGATACGAAACGAGGGTGCGTTGTGCAATGGAGTTATGACAGAAATTTGCCCCATAGGCCACGCCACTGAACATGCGTCGTGCCGTCTGTGGCGTTGGTATAAACTGTAGCAAATTCCCAACAGCGACTGGCAAATCTGACGACGCGAGTACCTGGTTGGCGCTTCTCCCTTCGGTACCGGCGAGCGCGGTCGTTTGGATATGCTTTGGATGGGGGGAACATGGTGGGGGGGAGGGGAACGGGAGAGAATCGAGCAAAAGAAAATGAGAAAGAAGGAAAACAAAAGGGGCGGAGCGGGGGTTCGTTCTGTTACAGATCTAGGACGGGATTACCTCGTGAGATTCTAACTCGGGCTGACCGCGGCTTCGAGAAAGCAGTCAGCAGGTCGATAAATGTTGTGACTAGATGGGGCACTGAGAGATTGGCTATTCTCGAGCCGGGATGACAATCGAATCGAATGGTTCTCTATCACAGCAAGCGATGCCCAGTCGGAACTGCAGTATCCACTACTTGCAGCATCTGTAGCTTGTCTATTTTTCATCCTGGCTATTACTCTGTGTTGTATAAGGCCTCAAACGGCGAGAACAGACGTATTGGTACAACATCTTGGCATTCTCACATCCGCAACAGCGATCTCCAGATTCGCCTCATGTCCGTGGTAATCTCAGACACAGCCAGAATGGAGTGCGGTTATCGATACCATAGCCGCTACAAATGATACCACATCCGGGGTCAGGTCAGTGGGCTACCTAGATGTGCGGAGTACGGAGTATATTACCTAGATAATCCGTACAGGGACACAGTATTGATAATCAAATTATACGATATCAATAACCGGATTCATCAGGATAAGCCCTCACGGGTAAATAGCTAGGATCGGGGATGTTGCTTTTGGACGGATGGTGAAGCGGGGCAGCAGCTGTTTTGCTTGCTCGGCTCAGCGGTTCCTATGCTGGATAGGGGCTAGAGAATCATACTATGTAGGTATACGCGGATTGGGGGATCGAGCCGTCGTTCTCTACTAAATCCGCCACGGCGGTTAACACAACACTATTTAGACTTTAGTTGGCAATGTGTACGGGTAACCTACAAGGAACATTTTAACCATTCGGCAAAGATCTGGGTGTCATCTGGACACGGTAGGATGTTGCCGGCCAGTTCCAAAGCAGCTACCCCTGATGAAGATCTCCCTGGATTGTGGTCTCCTTTCCGAGAATCATGCAAGGCGATGCTGCTTAGTAGTAAGTTCCTTCGGCCGATGGCCGCAGTTTGCCTTAACGAATGGGGACGTTTCACGCTTCTTAACCATGAAGAATGCGCCTCAGAGTCGCTTGCTTTCTAGACGTCGAATTGTTCTTGAAACGGAAGATTGTTGCTCTCATTACATTTGTCATTATCATCATTGGCTTCGTCATCAAAATAAGAGAGGATAGAAAAAACTTGAGTTTCCACAGCTAAAGAACCCTCAAAGTACCGGGGACTTTTTGACAGACGCCTCAGTCGCGTGCTAATTTCGAGGCGGAGGAAGCCCGATGTCATGTGCAACCAACAGCGCGCGCATGTTTGGTCGGCAGCCCTTGTTGTGGTACAAATCTACAATATATGAACGTGTGCAAGCTCTTGATGTACAGAAGGAGAAACAAAAAGATTTCCGATGATCAGCGCAACTCATCGATCGTAATGCAACCTGGGCTGGCTAGGTGGCAGCAATGCGACTGTTCGAAGAGCGGACGAAAAGTACACTGGCGAGAGGCATGTACCTCACCGCACGCTGCAATCAGAGACGGTACATGTGGTGGCTCTGCTTAGGTAGGTAGGGAAGGAAGGAAGGTACGCTACTTACCTTAAGTAGGTAGGTAGGTAGTTTATGAAGCAGTGAGGCAGGTAGGGAGGTATGGATACAGACAGGACTTCTATACCAGGGTCTGATCCGATTTCATTGGTCGATGCTACCTTGATCCTCGGTCGGCGGCCCAGCTTGCAAAGGCCCAGCGTTCTCCTCCCCATGTCCATCTTTCTTTTGCTCTCCACCCTTCTTCTTTTGACCTGTGCATGTGTGCGGTTCTTTTTGCTTCGTATCTGTCGCGGGTCACCCTCGCAAGGAACACAGGTATTCCTCCAGGCCCAGGTCGTAGCTCGGTAAGCTAACCTTAGCGGCTGTCCATCCCTCGACCACGAACGATACCAAGCAACAATATCAAATAACTACTTCGGCTGACCGCACCTCACCTCTGCCTCATCCTCCATCCACCTCTTCTACCATCTCCTCCACCACCTCCTCCTTCTCCTCTTCATCCTCTTCATCCTACTTCTCTTTCTCCTCACCCTCTCCTACTAGACACATCGCCTCCTACGTCAACCCATCGCAAGCCAATCGATTGGCGCAACGCCGCTTTTCTGCCCTCAAAATTCCTGAATTCTCCAACCACTGGCCCCGGCATCTCTTGGGCCATCTTCCCCTCTCGCATTTTCGGGCGACGATTGAGCCACGAGATCCATACCCTTCCTGTCCCGTCAGTATACTCGCTTCTTTGCGCCTACCAAGCCTGATTTTCTCATTGAACCCTCTTTGGTCTCGGGGTTGTGTCGATTGCTGCCCGTCGCAGCTGTTGACCAGTTCTACTCTGGCGAACGCCTTGGGTTCCTTCTGGCCAACCCTTCCCCATTTACGGATAATCGCCTCTGCAGCCCTTCCGTCAACCTGGAATCTTCTCTCCTCTGCGACTTTGACTGATTTGTCAAAGACTCAACCACCAGTAACCATGACTGAGGTATCCTCCACCAGGTTGTACCTGGGAAACCTTCCTCGCAATGGTAAGCTTACCTCTGCGCACGCCAGTCGCGCCGTTTCTGGTCGCAAACTACTGCTAACCCGAGCGCGCTTTCACAGCCACCAAGGCCGACGTTGAGGCCCATTTTGCAACCCATGGCACTGGTGAAATTACCGAGATTAAGCTCATGAATGGATTCGGCTTCATCGAGTATAAGGATGCGATGGACGCTCGTGATGTTGTGCCTGGTAAGTCGCCATTGTCTCTTCCTCTGGCTCCAAGTCGCCCCGTCACTAACCCCTTTAACAACCAGCTTTCCGTACGTCCTAACGCGCCGTTTCGTTGAAAACCACACTCTTCCACTCCGGACCGCTAACCCTAGCGTCAAAAAGATGGATCCGACTTCATGGGCGAACGCCTGACCGTACAATTTGCCCGTGGAACCCGGCATCGGGAAGGTGGCAGTGCCCCCGGCTTCAACAACGAGCGCGCTCCCCCGAGGCCTCGCCGCACTCCCCACCGCATGCAGATTACGGGGCTTCCCACCGATACCAGTTGGCAGGTCTGTTGATTCTCTCCCATTCCCTATGCTGGATTCCTGGATTTCCTCCCATTGGTGGCGCATAGCGCGTCTGGACCTTCACGCTACCCCTGGAGATGGACTTTCCGGCACGTTCTGCGGCCTCGACTCCAAGCCTCCGCTGCCCATCAGTTGACCGGTCTGGACTGCGCTACGCTCCTGAGGCTTGCTTCATCGGGTCCAGGTCGTTGCTCTGATGTGGCCCAGGCCCTGCCAGAGCAGTGACAGATCCTCAAGGCCGAACGCCGCCACCTTTGGCTTCATCCCCTCTGACTGGCCGCTGGCTGGTTGTGATTCCTGGATTATCAGCCCTCTACGGCCATCGCACCTCTCCTGGACACCAACTTACATGGACTCTGGATATAGGACCTCAAAGACTTCGCCCGCCAATCGAGCCTTGACGTTGTCTACTCCGAGACTGGTCGCGACGGCAATGGACGAGGGTAAGTTAAACGTCTTCCAAAGGCTAGTTGTGAGCGTTGCTAACCCAGGACTATTCAGCTTCGTTGAGTTCGAGACCGCGGCTGATTTGAGAACTGCCGTGGAGAAGCTCGATGGTCGGGAATTCAAGGGGAGTCGCGTCACTTGTGTCGCCGACGTGAGTGAAAAAACCATGACTAAATTGAGCGATAATGAGCTCACGTAGTTGCAGACCCAGCCCGATATGCCGCCTCGTGACTTGCGTGGCGCACGTTCCCGTTCCCCTGGCGGCGGCCGTCGACCCTATCCACCTCCGGTCGATGAATATGACCGACGTGGTCCTCCGCGTGGCTATAGCCCGCGCAGAGACGGTTACCGCGATGGATATCGCGAGCGAAGTCCCCGCCGCGAGTATTACGATGAACGCGCTCGGTATCGCTCGCCTCCCCGTCGTCCCATCGACGATTACCCTCCGCCAAGAGGTCGTTACGACGACCCGTACCGCCGGGATTACCCCCCACCGCCTGACCCGTACGTTAATGGCAGGCCTTACGACCGCCCCCCAAGGGATTTCCCTCCCCGGGATGCAGGTTACCCGCGTGATGGGTACCCTCGCGAGTATGAACGTGGTGGCCGTTACTGGTAACTCACTCCTGCTCAAACGCTTGCCTCAAAGGGGCTGTCCTTGACTCTGAATATCTAGATCCTGGAGGCACGTTGAACCCAAGTGTCTTGGCCCAGAAAACAGCCCTTTCACCAGCAACAAGTGGGTTGTATCATGAGAAGAGGACGCGTATGATGAGGACAGCCAGGATTTTCTCTCTCTTTTTTCTTTCTTTCTGGTTTTATTGTGGCATCCTTGCGGATGTTGAATGCCGGGCCACGGGCATGTTGCGGGATTCTGGTATCTCTCTGGCGCCAGATAGCATACGGCTACAGGCAGCAACACGGATGCCGTTGAGCTGGGGAAAAGTAGTTAATTGCCTGATGTATTATGTACGATTACACGCATGGATATCCATCTGAGCAAAAATGAATTGAGTTCTTTTCCCATCCCTAAATCGAATATGCTCGGTCTTGCAGCCTGGTGTAACAATTTCACAACTTGACTTGAATCGAACGAAGGGCCTTCTGGCCAGGCTTATGGATCTATCAGTACCTGGAGACGGAATGGAAGCTTGTCCCACCTGAAAAATGCTGAACAGCGGTTTACTTGGTATCGAAATCGGCTATCGTGCCCACGTCAACCGCGGAGAGCGGCTAGCAATCTGCCCATCTTTTCCCACCCATCGTGGTAGCTGTGCCTCCAGCCATGGCTGGATACCTCCGGAACGCCCCATGGTCCGAAGCATTATCAACTTGTGTTCCCTACACCACCGAATACTCAAAACACCATATCGTGACCGCCGGTCCAGCAGAGACCCTACATGTCAGCATACACGTACATGCAAAACATATCCGTCTCCACCCGAAGCCCCATCACGCCGTCTTCTTCCACTGAGTATAGACACCGATTAAACTGCTCACAGTGCCGGCAAGGCCAACAATGCCGTCGTCGAAGTTGAGCCAGGCAAGGGCGGAGGTGGGAACAGTCAAGTCGCAGAGGTCGGAGATGAGCTGCAGACGACTAGCGGCGCGCTCACTGTCAATGCATGTTAGCTACAAATTCTTCCAAGAAGACGATGGGCTTTTACATCGCCTCCCAGTGACATGACTTACATGGCTATCCGCTTAGCCTCAACAACGCCCTCGCCTTCCTTCTTGTCGACCTTGGCCTCGCGCTGCTGAAGACGGTAGAGAGTGTATGTCTGGGCGACGACACTGAAGATGAGACCGATGGCCCAGAAGCGGAAGGCTTCCTTCTGCAGCTTCTTGGCGCCCTCCCACTTCTTGATGCCGGCAGCGTCGAGGACGGTAGCGGCGTCAAAAGTCAGGTAGCCGGCATAGCCCAGCTGGCGACCAACTGCGGCATATCGTAGGACGGGGTCGGTAGTCTTCGCGTCGGAGGCAGCTGCGGCGGCCTTGAAATGCTCGATGTTCTTGCCGACGCGCATTATCTTGCGAGTCAGGCCGAACTGCTTCTTGATGGCCTCCCAAGGTGCAATCTCGGCCTTGGAGCCATTGGTGCGGAAGAGGTACCACGCGTAGAAGCGGGCAAAGTACTGCAATGTGCGGAGGACCTTGTCACGACCAACGGTCGTGGCGACGAACTTGTTGTAGTGGGCCACCGATGGGTGGTAGATAAGGGCGTCGGCGACCATTCTGCAAGCTAAATTGAAAATCACCGGGTCAGTTGTCGGGAAGAAGTCCGATGGCGATATTGGAAAAGGGTTAGGCGTTTAGCGATGGAGATGTCTTTTGATGGGAAATGGGGTGGGCTAGATTCACGGAATTCGTGGAATGGAAATCACGAGTGTCTCTGGCAATGAAGGGGACGGAGACATGTTATCGGGGGAAGTGACTTTGGGTGGGCGTGCCGACCGGCTGGGAGACATGCTGCCACATGCCGAGGTCCGCCAAAGAGCCCGAGACATTAGCGACGATTGCCCAGCGCGGAGACCGGGGGCGCTCGCTTGGTTTTGGGTTCTTGCTGGGAACTTGCGGCGCGGAGAACCCCTCTCACGTGCCTTCTTCCTTAGTGCATTGCACGTGTACATACAATATACTATCCTATCTATGCCTGAGGTTTCAATGGGTGATTCGTGAGGTTGGTGGTTTGTGTATCGACGCTCTCTTCTCTCCGCATCTAATATGGAGAGGTTATTTTGGCATTGGACTGCGGTAGTAGTACTCCCTACTAAGCAGAATTGGCGGCATCGGCCACGGCGGTTATCCTGTGTCAACCCTTCCAGCTCACCCCTTATTTTTCATAGACATTATTTCTTGCTGTTAACCTCCAGTGGTTAATGAAATACTATGGGCCATGGCTGTACGTACAGGACCTACACTAGGTAGTCAGTCCTGTGAAAGGCAGCAACCGGAACGCATGGAGACCTCAGCTCCTCCTTTGTAAACTATCTAGTTCGACGAGCCACAACAGCCACAAGCGTCTCTAAACATCGAGCTTCTTTAACGAGGGGTGGCATTGCATCTGTCATCCGTACCTACAGGTAGGTACCTCACTCCAAACTACGGATACTGGGATCGGTAATCGTCCTTCGCATCTGCTAGTGTCGTTCAGCCACACACATGATGTCACCCAGTCCCTTTCTCCAGTGTCATCCCCTCCACTTTCTCGAGTTCTCTGTTCCGTCGTGCTTCTCTACCCCGCCCCTCAATACCCGCAATAATGCTAATGCGAAATACACTATTATCCCCTTGGGGCTTCAGGGGACAAGGTTTGCTTTCGTCCCAGCCCCATTGCCTCCCTAGAGATGAAAGAAACCCAGCCCATACGAAAACACAGCCAACCCAAAGGCTAACCACCCGTGATCAACCGCAGCACCGTGCCCGCCCGCTGCATACCGCCGTGCCGAGGGTTCCCGAAAAATCCTCGAGGAGTACCTCGCGTCCTGTGCTTTCTGCCCCCTCGTCCCCATGTCTCGGGTTCCCCTCGGCCGGATGTGCCTGCTGTTTGCTCCACTTTGGTCGTGGTGACCCGGGATCGCGCGCGATAATAGGACGTGACACTGTAATAGCCGTATGCCGAACTGAGGGGCACAATCGCCCATGAGCGAGTACCCCCCATCAAGCCGCAAAGACGAGAGCTTCCGGCAATACTGTCTGAAGCTTAGTTCCAGACCCGGAACTACAAACACGACCCATTTCCTCCAATTGCGCGTCTCTTCTGTAATCCCGCCTTTCTTCCTCCTCCAAACATTCATCAACATATTCATACTTCCGATTCCTCGTCGCCCTAGCCTCCGGTCCTTTGTGTCATTGCCCCATCCCTCTTTGTTAGAACTACCGCAAACCCCGCCATCACAAGCTTCAACCTTCGGTCGTCAACACGCTCTTCTTCGCCTAAACGTAGACCAAGACATACATACCGCATGCTCGTCGTCGCTGAAGCTTTCATTCCCGCGCAATAGCTCGTTTGCTCTCAATCCATCATGTCGGCCTACACAACAAACAGTACTGGTCAAGAGACCGAAAAGATCAACACCCACATTGTAACCTTGACCAGGTTCCTTACGGAAGAGCAAGCCAAACACAAGGAGGCCACTGGAGATTTCACGTAGGTATTCCACAGCTTCCCGCTCTCGGCAACAGCTTCCTGACCATGGTCAATAGTCTTCTGTGTCACGCGCTGCAATTTTCCTTTAAGTCCATCGCATACTATATCCGTCGAGCTACCCTGGTCAACCTGACGGGTCTGGCGGGTTCGTCCAACACCACTGGCGACGACCAGAAGAAGCTTGATGTCATATCCAACGACCTCTTCATCGAGGCCATGAGATCTTCTGGCAAGTGCGCTTTGTTAGTGTCGGAAGAGGAGGAGGATGTCATTTTCTTCAAGGACGCTACTGGTGCCCGCTACGCTGTCGCATGCGACCCCATTGACGGCAGTTCCAACTTGGACGCTGGTGTGTCAGTCGGCACCATCTTTGGTATTCACAAGCTGCCCGAGGGCTCTAGCGGAACCAAGGAGGATATCCTCAAGCCAGGCACCGAGCTCTTGGCTGCCGGCTTCACCATGTACGGCGCTTCTGCGCAGCTCGTCATCACCATGAAGGGCGGTACCGTCAATGGCTTTACCCTGGACAACGGCGTCGGCGAGTTCATCCTCACCCACCCTGACATGCGTCTACCCAAGTCCCGCGCTATTTATTCAGTCAACGAGGGTAACTCCCTCTACTGGGAGGACAGTACCAACAATTATTTCAACTCGCTCAAGACCCCTCAGGAAAACGGTAAGCCGTATAGCGCGCGTTACATCGGTTCCATGGTAGCCGATGCGTACCGTACCCTGCTTTACGGTGGTGTATTCGCCTACCCAGCCGATAAGAAGAGCCCCAAGGGCAAGCTCCGTATTCTGTACGAGTGTGCGCCCATGGCCCTAGTGTTTGAGAACGGTTGGTCCCTCTGGCTACGACTTTTCCGAGCTGCACAATGCTAACGACCCTTGACAGCTGGCGGTCAGGCAGTAGACAGCCAAATGAGACGAATGTTGGAGGTGGTGCCCGAGCACATCCACGATCGGGCCGGTATCTTTATGGGCAGCTTTGATGAGGTCGAGAAGGTCAAAAAATTCCACCTGTAAATCGTCGGCATGAGATGCCATCAGACGCAGCAACACCTTGCGCCAAAATGCAGAAACGTTGCCGCAGTTATTACGATTTGTTAAGCCCAATAGGTAACTAATCCCACCCTTTCTTATTCTTTGCGGCGCTCTGGGCACCTGACTATACGATTTGGGAAGTTGGGATGTGAAGGAAAGAGACAGGTTGTTTGCGGAACAAGGGATTGGCTGAGCACTATTCGGCCTGGTCCAGAGAATGGCATCCAACAGATTGGGCTCCATAGGTATTGTTACATGAAATGAAACAAACTGCTTTCGACCCGTCGTACTCGCTTGCATTCGACAATGCCACTGCTGTGACGTTACCATACTCAAAAGACCTTGGGGAAAAGCTTCGGAGTATTCTTCTTCCACTCCTGGTAGTCCTTGCGGTCGCCGTAGCGCTTATCGTACTTCTTCTCACTGAGAGGCACTCCGGAAACCTTCAGCAGGAGGAAACTGACAAAGGCCGGGCTCACGTAGGACAGGCCCACCGCGGTAAGCCGTCCAGCAAAGCCGCCCGATAGACCGAGAGCCACCTGGATTGGCTGAAGGAGAAGGGTACCGGCCGCCGCGGTGGCGATGCCGGTCCAGAGAGAGATCTCGCCGAAGTAGTTGGGGTATTGGCTGGGGCATCGTTAGTTAGCTTTCCTTCGTGTGCATGCGTTACGCTGGTTTTCATTCACCCAGCGCGTACAGATCAGCATGCACCCATCGGAATCAGAAACGTACCTAACGCTCCATAAACCGCTGGTCATGAACTGCTCATCGTGAACCTTTTCACGTCTCTCCCGAAGCCATCTGCTTTTCTGCCGGTCTGCCGTGATCTCGAACGCAAAACCGGCGACATAAATGAGTAGGCCAAGAACGTCAGAGGCCTTGAAGGCGGGCAAAGCGGCGAATGCGGAGGCGGGAACGGCGTTCAGAGCAATGACGGGCATGAGGCAGAGTGAAACCCACGTGGCTTGCGCAAAGAAGGCGGTTGCAAACCTGGCCGGAGACTTTTTGATCTCATCGAAGCGGGAGTCTTTGCCTTCTTCCAAGATGCGCTGGAAGAGATACGACCCGACTGGGCGAGCAGACCTGTCAGCACTGGTTCCAAGGATTTACTGGCAGGTTTTCAAAACGAGAGACTTACGTCTGACGGCCCAGAAGATGACGGCGCCACTAAGGGCAACCTGTCTCCAGTTCGGAGCTCCCGTGGCTCCAGGGCTGATGAGACGTGCAAGAAAACCGGGCAGCGCTGTCGAAGCATTGGCAAGGGTCGGCGTATGCTTTGCACGCAGGGCGGGTAGATACAAGCTTAGAGCAGTAACAGAAAGGTAAGTCAGCGAGCCGGAGAAGTCGTAGAAACGTTCATTCTGGGCAAGTATTGACGGCAGAGCAAAGGCTGCCTGGATGGCATAAGCCGCGGACACGGCGGGAACAAGAGTCCGTAGCAAGGGACTCTTGAAGTTGGTGAGGTGGAGTAGGGACTGTAGAAGCGTCATGGTGGTCGGCGACGCGGAATCGAACAATATACCTACCCCTATGATGCTCCCAAAACGATCAAGAGAAAAGCACTTTGATGGGCTGCAGGTCGGACGCAAGCTGGTGCAGGATCAGCCTTACAGTTTTGTATGAAGAACGATACTTGATCGAAGCTTAGCCCCTAGGGGAAGGTCATAGTGTGGATGACGACAAGACCTGGAGGGGAGGGGCCCAAGCTTCTTCGGCTTTACACCTACCTAGGTGCAGGGTGCCGAGAGGGGTACGGCACGCTGGATCCGGTTATCGGTGAAGGCCCTCGGTGATCGGTGAGACAAGCTTGAACCCTACACCGATAAAGTCGGGGTCTGGGATGAGGATTGCCCCACCACACAGCTGCCCCGCGACCGGAGAGATTTCGAATGAGTGTATTTTGTTTTCTACTGTTTGTCTCTTTTAATACAAAGATCTTGCAACAAACGGGGGGAAAGAACGATAACTGATCATGGCATCATCCAAGCAAGTCTTTATCGCCATCATCGGTAGGAACCTCAACTGACCCTTCCCGAATCTCTCATTCCGCTTACCGTTCTACTTACATACGGAAGACTGAACGTATTTGTGCTGACGTCCTTGGCGGGCTTACAGGTGCTGGCGGGGTTGGAAAGAGCTTCCTCTCCCAGCTTGAGGCATTGGCCAGTCGACAACCCTCTCCGAAGCTGAACCTGGTTTACATCTCGACCAGCACGAAGGCCCTATTCGATGCCAGCTACTCCCCAATCCCGATCGCCGGCGCCATCGAGAAGCTTGCCGGCATCTCGCAAGCTCCTCCTGCTCTGCCGCAGCTCGCCAACTACCTCGCCGCCGCCCCCGCCAAGGTCGTTCTTGTTGACAACACGAGCTCCCAGGACGTTGCCGACGCCTACCCCGATTTCCTCGGCCGTGGCATCAGTGTCGTTACTCCCAACAAGAAGGCATTCTCTGGCTCCTACCGCTTGTGGCAGGACATCTTCACCGCTGCTGAAACCTCCGGCGCCAAGGTTTACCATGAGTCTTCCGTCGGTGCAGGCCTGCCCGTCATCTCGACGCTCAAGGACCTCGTCGACACGGGCGACCGTGTGACCAAGATCGAGGGTGTCTTTAGCGGCACAATGTCCTTCCTCTTCAACTCGTTTGCTCCGACGTCGGGCTCGGGCGGCAAATGGTCTGCAGAAGTGGCCAAGGCCAAGGAGCTGGGCTACACAGAGCCCGACCCGAGAGATGACCTCAATGGTCTTGATGTCGCTCGTAAGCTGACCATTCTCGCGAGACTAGCAGGGCTTCCTATTGAGTCGCCCACATCCTTCCCCGTTCAGAGCTTGATCCCGAAGGAGCTCGAGTCATGCACAAGCGGGGATGAGTTCCTTCAAAAACTGCCAGAGTTTGACATTCAGATGGAGGAGACCAAGACGGCTGCTGAGAAGCAAGGCAAGGTGGTCCGTTTTGTTGGCAGCATTGACGTCGCCAGCAAACAGGTCAAGGTTGGGCTGGAGCAGTTCGATGCATACCACCCTATTGCTGCTCTCAAGGGCAGCGACAACATCATCAGCTTCTATACAGAGCGCTATGGCAGCAATCCCCTCATTATTCAGGGTGCCGGCGCCGGTGGCGACGTGACGGCCATGGGTGTGACAAGCGACTTGATCAAGGTGTTGGGCCAGATTGTATGAAGCTCTCAATTAGCCCTGCGTATTCAAACCAATGGCCTACGCTGGAACTGAAAAGACGTGTCGGTTCTGTTGGACTTTTCCATAAAAGCTGTGACCATGTTTTATTTTACCCCCTGCCCTTCTCTCATGGATGGACATCCGATTCAGCTTACCGGGCTATATTGTTTAGCCCAGTCATCTAGCCCATCCGCAAACCCAACCCAACCACGATGGCCGGGTAGTTGGAGCCGCTAAATGTACAGCAGCACACTCTTTCTCAAACGACCCGTCGGAGTCAGATGATGCGGGCCGGTTGCTGAAGGCGGCTAGGTGCGCAATTGTTAAGCGGAAGTCGCCTTCTTGGGTGCCAAAGAAGCTGCAACACCACATTAAAAACTGTCGTGCATGGTATCAGAGGAATGTGCTCCTTACCTTCTCATCATGAAGCTGATTCTCTTGATACTAGAAACATCTAGGGGCTTAGCGTCGGTTTTGGGCCTGCCTCTGTAGGTAGGCTTCAGGTCATCCCACGAGATCTTAACCTCGCCAGCCTCGGGCACGAAATCATACTCCCAGCTGATGGTGCTTTGGTCACGGCCATCCTCCCTGGGCGGCAGGATTTCGTCTTTGATGGTAAGAGTGTACTTCTTGGAGTCACTTTGCAGAATGTTGATAACAAGCCCGTCGTATTGGCTCAGATCCAGATGGAGCGTGCCGAGTGTTCTTTGAGATGCGAACCCGGCCCCTCCTAGTGCTGTGATATCCAGGTTGCCAAAAAATGTGGCCTTTTCCGGTGACTCGCAGTGCAAGTGGGATTGGCTCTTGCCGCCGCGTACTCGGTCATCGGAATCGGTCCAAAGACTCGAATCCCATGGGCTAAGAACTAGTGTCAACGGCGCATGTTCATACGAGGGAGAAGGGACTGCGCGGGATGATGGGGACCAGTCGAGAGAGGCTTGATGTGGTGCCGGTCCGTGTAGCATATCATGCACACCTACTTGTCGCCTCCGTAGAGGTAGAGCAACTGCCAGTCGGGGGCCATGGCTGGTGGTTTTCCCGTTGGATACTGGACTCAATTGACTAAATGCCTCGGGTGTTATCCCGGGCGACTTTTTTTCTTCTTTTTTTCGGGGGTTCTCGGGTTAGTCAGTCGGGTGTTGGGAGGATTGAGATGAGGCCAAGCACTGAATAATACAGGCGCTGTATCGTCCAGTCGGGCGCGGTAGGTCTGCGTTCTGGGCGGAAGACTGCAGGCAGGAGTGCCTGAAGAATGCGAAAAGGTGTGATGACTTCATGTAACCCAATCACACTAGTGGTTGCAAGTGGTTATGATTGAGCGCGAGACATTGTGTGGGTCCTGCCCTCGGAGGGAGTTCAACAGCCAATCATGCCTCTACGTACTGTTACTGGGTAGTGGCTGTGTTTGTGTCGGGCTGCAGGACGCTGTGGCGGCACCAAGTATTGCATCCTTCAGCTCACTGCTTGCACCTGTGAAGCATCTAAACATTGGTGAGATACAATTTCATTGATGTGAATCTCGAATCTCAGAAATAGACTCCGAACAGATATAGACGGTAATGAAAACTGACAAGCTACTGATTTCATTTCCACTCGGTCTGGTGTGAGCATTCACATAGTCAGTCAACTCTTCATAGGTAAGATGATGATTTTCAGGACCACAGCTGATGACAGCTTCCATATCGAAGGACTTAAAGGATGAGAAGGGCTGGACACAAGGCTAAGATGATTGCGACCAAGAGCGAAAGATGAACACAAGCTCAAACATTAAACCGGTAATTGCAGCCCCTTTTTGCCTTATTTGTATTTTTTCTGAGCCCGCCGTGACGGGTGATGTCTTTCTCGAGACACCACAGCGCAATACATTGGGATGAAGGGTTATACGAAAACGGTGTTATGGCGCAGTGCAATGCGGTGCTGGCTCGGTGGGACTCGATTTGGAATGGCGTGGACGTGTGAAAAGTTGAGATCGGGTTATGGGTAACCTTTCTTTAGCATGGTTGCCCGCACTGGACCTGCGATTCGCTCCCGACGTTTGATCCTGTCATGTGTGCCTACGGGTTCTCGCAGTGATACACAAAAGTATGTTTTTCTTCATGAGATATTGATTCTGCATCGTTTTTGCTATTGTTTTGTTTTGACGCACAGAGTGTGCCGCGGCCTTCTAGCAGCTCTCGACTGAGAACTAGAGTTGGAATCTGACAAAATGACAACGGAGAAGATGGGACTGTTCAGATTCAGACGAAGTGAGATGAGATTCAATCGCTTTGCGTGTACATACAGAGTATCCAGACGGGCTACGGCAGCGAGTGGGTGAAATGATCTGGACTGGGCCGATGAACCATCCAGACAAGGGCTATTGTAATACGTTTTGTAGATCGCTTCAGGTCCCTTGACCGAAGGGCACGAAAACGCAGTGCTATTGGGGCTAGGTCACTAGTGTCATCGAATGTGGATATTTTACTGGTTTGAGAGATTGGGGGGGGGGGGGGGGCCATTGGGTTCATTGCCTTGCTCTTCTTGGCCTGACTTTTTCCGACTCCGCGTCCGATTCCGTTTCCTGCGGCACATGAAGCGACTAACGGCGACAGGCTTGTACAATCCCCTTCATTAATCCGGCGGGCTACGGATACAACAACCATCAACCGAAAATAGTAAAAAACACATGCAATAGAGAACAGAGGGCGTGTGCATTATTTCGACTTCTTGGGTCGTAGTATTGCAGGCAACCCTTCGCCTGGCGTGTCGGCATCGCTCGCTCGCTCGTTCGCACAAGGATTCGGAAGGATGAGGAGAAAGGATTTGGCCAACAAGCAATACGAATGACCATACTGAGCTTCGTCATTTAAAGTTGTAAACGCCCTAGTTATTTACTAAGGTACAATTTTCAATGCGGTTGGTTCCTCGTAGGGTTGCGACTGTTATTTACGACATCTCGGGCGAATTGTCACTAAAACCTAGCTCCGCGTATGGAGTTTACTTTCCCGCTAGGATCCGCAGCCCTGGGCTTAACTTAACTCCGGAGAGGAGAGTGGATATCCACACGCCCCCAAACGCTCTTCTCACCCTACGTGGGTATCTAAGTAACCTACCTAGCACCCACGCCTACCTAGGTCCCTAGCCTTTTCTTTCCACACCCATCCCCATCCATGCCCTTCTCATTACGCTGCCGTTCCCCGGCGACATTGCGGCGACTTATTCGAGATCGACAATCCCATCTGTACTACCTATACTACAGCCTTCTCCATGGCTTTTTCAACGCCACCAGAACCCCAATCTCCTGCCGTGACGTCCCAAAACCCCTTGCCCCAGACCGGTTTGCTTCCCCAAACGTGCTAGCTAGCTATCTATGCCTGTGTCCTTCTGCGTCTGCCTGGGTATGGGAAATGCTGTGTCGCCAGATGGTAGTCACGCGATGATGCAGTTGTCGGCAGCTCTGCAACACTTCAACCTCTCATTGTCCCTACGCTTTTTCAGGCTGCAGCATTATCGTGATCACGTCATAAGCCAAGGTTCGCATGGACCCCATAAACACGCGAACGCTTCAATACACGCAAGTATTTCCGTTACTATTTGCATTGCAATGTCTCTGAACGGTCCATAAGGCGTTGTTTCCTTCCAAGCCACGCGATGCCCTGCAGATAGATGCAAGCCGCGAAGCAAAGTCTAGGCGCAAAACCGGGAGGCCTTGCTCCTGCTACGAGGGGCCCAAAGGTTTCCCCGCCTCGGCGATCGACCGACCGACTAACTGAGAACGCCCAGCTTAGCATGATCCCACTGGTGTTTTCATAACAAACGTAAATTCCTGTCAGTGGCCGTTTTTGCGCATAGACGCAATGCGCCGTTTCCCTCATATCGTCGTCTCAATGGCTCGTTCCATGTGAAAGATCACACCATCCACCATCGTTGGTTGTTTGTCATGTCGCAGCCTGGACGTTGTTCTTCTACCTCATCATTCCTCACCATCCCTCCATCTCGTCCTGCCACCTTGAGCCCTGTCTCGTACTCACCTGTGGCGTAGGCTCATCCGTGGGTGGGTGCTACCCGAATGTCGTTGTTGGTCTCTAGCGCCGGAATGGTTACTTCGGCCATCCTGGCTGCCATCAAGTCGCATCATATGGTTTCTGAGCGAGTAAATCCATGCACCGCGCCACACCCTAGGCTTCGACTAGTTATTTAGAAGCTCCCGCTCCTTTCACGCATGCTCCTCATGGTTAGTCTTGCTCCAGGGCTCTCCCTTGCCGTGTTTTGTCAGCACCCACAGGTTCAACCACTGTCTGTATCCCATGCGTGATGCTATGCCCGGATCCCAACCGGCTTCAAGACTCTCTCCCGCGTCCGACTCGGCTAGAATCGCCTTTAACACCCCCCCCCCCCCCCCCCCCCCCCCCCCCCCCCCCCCCCCCCCCCCCCCCCCCTTTTCGGCCTACCTGCGCATGGCCGCCTAGGTCTAGGTGTCAACAAGTTTTCTATTCGAAATAGATTTTCTTGATCTTGGTGAGGCACAAGGCACGTGTGGTGTAACAATCTCGTCTTTTGAATTTTTCGACTGCCGTGTTTTCAGCCTTGTAACAGAACTGCACTCGATAGACAGTTCACTCAAGTTGAAACGCCGTCGCCTGTTCCCAGATCATAGCTCCATAAGGTCGAGCGCTTCGACCAATTCATGCAATCCGGATGCTCCCAAACTCCTGGCCCAAGCCACCCCGTATATGTCGGAGAATGAGAAAGAAAAAAGGAAACAACGAGAAAAGGAAAAAGTCCAGAATAATAGCCACAAGAATGCCACGCTTCGCCCTATAACATTGTCGCATGTCCGTGTCCATCCCCCTGTTTATTGTTGGGCCATACCAGGAGAACCTGGCATCGATAGCGGTGTTGTGGGATACTCGTAACCAGCGTCGGAGCAGTTGGCTGAGTGGTCGAAAGAGTGAGAGAGCGGAGGGGTCTGCTCAACAATCCATCAGCATCATGGATCGCGGGAAGGTGGTCGTCGCATATAACTCACATGAGGGTTCGCGGTGTCGTAAGAGCCGGGCGCATGCATGTCGATACCAGGCATGTAACCGTAGTTCATGTAGGGGGAAAAGCCATCGTCGCTCGGGTACGATTCGCGCTTGATAGCGTCGTTGAAGTGGTTCATGGGTGGCAACGTCACCGGCACTGCGGGCGCGAGGTATCCGGGGTACGCCTCGGCAGTGGTCATGGGGTACGGCAGTGCAGTGTATGTGGGAGCCATCATCATCTCCTCGGGCGGGGGGTAGGCAGAGTATGCAAGGAACGGGGGCGTGTTGGATCTCTCACGGCCATCCTCGTAGTTTTGGGGGAAGAAGACTTCGTCGTCTTGCATAGGAGGAGTGAATTGGCCCTGGTTCATGGTCTTTGTCGGGGCTGGTGTCTTTTGTGTCTTATTCGCAGGCTTCTTGGATGACTTGGTCTGAGCGGGCTTCTCGGTGGTGGATGTGCCTTCCTGGCCAGCACGCCTCTCGAGGTCTTCCAAGCGTCTCTTGAGTTTCTTACCTGGACGAGCATGTCAGTACTGGGTGTCTGGCGGAGCGCGGGGGTGTTTTGCGGGTTGACTGTTACGTACGGTAATTGCGCTGGGCAATGCGGTTCTGGATCCTCCGGCGCTCAGCAAGGTCGGAGATCTTGGTCCAGTCTTCGTCGGGGTTGGCAGAGCTGCTAAAGGCGCTGCTGGTGCCATGGCCCGAGTACGCTCTGGGTGCGGGAGCAGTAGCCGGGTAGGCGTACTGATGTTGAGACATGGTGTACATTGACATTGGGAGAAGCTGGCTGTTGTTGGCTGAGCTTTGTGGGTTGACACGAGTCGTAACTTGAGAAGAGACTTTTTTGTTGGAGGTCGAGTTTCTCGGGGTGAGGTGAGGTGAAAGAAGGGAAGAGGAAGTTATTAAATAAAAAGTCACCCAAGGCTCTCTCTCTCACACACACACACACACACGCTCTCCCCCCTCTCAGTCTCGGGAGAGAGAGCTCAAGCTGAACGACCAGCAAGCCGGGAGCAATGACATGGCTGGCGGCGTGGGTGCAAGAAGCCCACAAGCAGGGGTGCTTGTCCTCGCAGGGCGTCAACGTCTGAAGGTTCCACAAAGCAGGCAGACGAAGGGTACAGGTACCGTGCCCGGTGCAGGGTATTGGTAGGAAGGGGCGTGGCTGTGAAGGGGTATGAGAATAAACGTGTGAGTGTTATGAAAGGTGTGTTGTATTTCCAAGATATCAGCTGGGGTCCAAGGAGGGCCAGAGGAGGACATGGGAGAAGGAGGGGAGTGGAAGTAAGGAAGTGTATGGAGGGGTGAGATGAGTGGTAGGGCAGAGGGAACGGCATCCGGCCGCAGACACAAGAGGCATGGAGGCAGGGAGGGAGGCAGGCAGGCAGACAGGCAGGCAGGCAGGCAGGCAGGCAGGCAGGCAGGCAGGCAGGTAGGGTAAATAGATAGAGGGTAAAAAGTACCCAACTGGGTAGCCAAGCTGCCTCGATCAAGGAGGCGGGGAAGGCAGCAAAGGTAGAAGGAGGAGGCAGCGGGGGGGGGATGGGATGTAACTTTCGGAAACGGAACGATCCAGGAGGAGCGGCGCCTCGTTCAAGTGACTCTTGGCCGGGTAGGCGGGGCTAAGGGATTGATCGGAGCAGACTAGCGGAAAGATGGGCGGCGCACCAAGGCTAAGTAAACCGAACTAGGGCGGCCGCAGCAAAAGATTGACGGAGGAGAGAGACCATGACTGACGACGACGGCCAAGTCATGTCAGGCCAGGTCGCTGTGTCAAGACGTGTGTGTACGAATATGTAATGCAGTGCAGAGTATGTAGGTAAAGCTACCTAGGTACTTGCAGCACCTATCTACTTACTTTGTCGTGTAGAGAGGCAGGAGTGAATTTTGGAAGAAGGTGATGGGGTGAGGAGGGGATGGATGCTATGCTGTTGCAGGTCAAGGTCGTCCGTCGGTTGTCCACGGGAAGATACGGTGGAGGTACGTACCTGTAGTCTGGGCTTGTACTGGGAGGTCAGGAGTGAAGTACGTACCTGAGCCCTTGGTCGGAGGAAAGGGTTACGGTGTTCCGAATTATTACATTGCGGGCTGGCCTGGGCTAGGCATGACAGGCGAAGAAGACATTTACCTACCTTGTAAGCAGGGGTCAGGGTTTACCGCTCGGGGTTCAATCGGCGGCGGCGGCGGCTGCTGCTGCTGTTCGAATGCTGGTATAGCACGGCCAAACGAACCCCAATGACTGGACAACGTGTACGAAAAACGCAAAAGGGTTTGGCGCAGCGGACCAAACGCTGTAACATCGCCATCCTCAACATCATCAACAGCTTTACCCTCTTCAGTCTCCCATCTATAATCGGCTTTGTTATTGTTAGACTCCCTCCGCGGGGGGAGGGAGTAGGACAATAGGCCTAAGGATCCCGGAGAAGCCTCTTCTGGACAAGATAAAAGTGTGAAATGAGTGTAGTCGGGCATGTGGAAACAGGGCACCGAGCGGCACGACGAATGATTCCATTGGGCCTGCATTTGCTGCTTTGGGCTAAATTTGCCCACTTGCATCCATCCCGCCTTCTATCAATACACGCTCGCCTCGTCTTGTCTGTCATGTGTGCCGCGCCATACATACTACCTAGGTACCTAGGAATGCCTAACCTAGGTAGGTTGTTGTGGTACTGACATTGGCCTCAACTAACATGGCAGGACGTGCACTTTAGAGGTTGCGGCCCGAATTTCGATCAGCCATTATATCGGTCAGTCAGCATCGAATAGTGACAGCCATAAACGAGTCGTCCGCTATGGTTGTGGTCAAGAGTCATTTCGTTTTCATCCATTGTATGTCTCGTGTTGATTTGTAAGTCTCTTGATATAGTTATACGATATACATGAGGAAACATTCCGCATCGACCAAATACAGATAAGACAGTCTTGAAAGAGCAGCCAGACAGACACATTGCGTAGTGTACAGCACAAAGTACGCTGCCAAGGATCGTCACCCCTGTCAGCTATCCTGTTACACAAGAAGGGAACGTGGATAAGGTGCGGACGGTATCCAATTGGTTTTCAACGGAAGGGGCTTACCGTTCGTTTCCTGACGCGAGGCCCGTACAACACAGACTGCTTTAGAGCCCAGCGGCCGCCGTTTTATCGTAGGGCTGCCCACAGAGACTCGACTGCTGCTTCGTCTTTGGTGCACTTTCTTCACCCACCCCCCGCCCTTCCCCTAATTCCTTCATCCTCCATCCTCCGTGCTCTCCTAGTCACAATCGCCTGAAGAACATCTGCCAGCGAAGTCAAACTGACCGCTTCCGCACTACCTCAACTTGGACTACCGCAGCGCCTCAGAGGATAAACGGCAGAAAAAGAGAGGCCCATCTACGTCAACTCACATCCTTGGGGATGCCAGAATCGAAGCTTTGCCTTGTTGTCCGGTCTATGGGACGGCCGATCCTTCCCCTATGAACTTTTACCTCTAGCAAAATCTTTTGAGGGTCTCCGTTTTACAATTCGGGAAGCACTGCTTCCCCCGGGCTACATGGCTCAGCCCGCAGGATGGGCCTGGCTTCCCCAAAGTTCCTCACACACAGCGCTAAGATACGTTTCCTTATCAGAGCGCGCATGATGGCCGTCTTCAAACCCCGCCCCTCCCGAGATACCGCCCGTAGCTAATACAACATGCTTCTTTGGTCATTGGAGCTTGCCACCAAGGCTTCCGTGACCCGTACGCGTATCTCTGCTACAGTGAGTGCCATTTACCCGGGGGTGAAGCCAACAATGGGATTGGCATCATGAGGCCCTGGCTGCGATAAGGGAAGCATCCCCCTCGAGGGGTGTCTTGCAGGCCTGGCACGGTTGGTGACACAACCCTTTCTTCACTTTCCAGCAAGTTCATGATGAGCAATCCTGGCGCATCACACCTCGACGGTTGCATCTGATTTCTCAGGGAGCTTCTTCGTCCCAACTTCAGACGGTCCGCCTGCTTGGAAATATAGCCGCAATGAAGCCAGTTCGGCCATGCTTGTATGTACAGACAACGCGCGCACAGGCCGATCAAGTCGAACATGTCAAGTTGGCCCTGCGCCCAGCATCACGGGTATCAGAGGCTCGGAGGCGCGAGCGCAGATCCCATCCATCCGTCCATTATGTTCACGTTCACACAATCTGTCCCGGAAGGGCTTGGCTAGCTGGGATCCCAGCCCAGCTATTGACCATGACCTGAGCAGGTCCGTGGAAAAGACAGGGAGGCAAGGAACATATTGTCAGGAGATCGGACGACGACGATGACAAACTGTGACTAGAAATGCATCATCGCACCAAGAGAATTCAATGCAACGTGGAGCCAGGCATCAGACGCCCAATCCCAAGCACGCGTTTGCATGCATGCATTCTATCGGCTTTTTATTATTGTTATTATTATTATTATCTGCGTACAACTAATTAGTCGACTGAATCCATGTGCCCATAGTTGTCTCCGTACTTGGGTTGAGCCTCGAGATGTCGATTGGCAATTCACCGTATACTGCGTGACTGCGTACGCAGTAAGGGACAGTAGGGGACAGGGAAGGGCATCCGTGGCCAGCCGGCAGGGTGTTCGGTACGTAGTGGGGCCCCGGGTCGGGATTGGGACTAGACTAGTCCGAAAAAGGGAATTCGTAACTTTGACCAATCCCATGGCCTGAAATCTCGCTCCAGAGGCCAAGCTTTTTCGTCCTCGGACAGTGAACGTCAAGCGGCTGCACCAGGGTTCGTGCAGCAAAGTCCATAGACCCCACCGGAGCTTGGAGCACGGAGAATGTGGAGTGTCTGTGGCCCTGGCGCGGAGCCCACCTGGCGACCCCTCGTGTCGGATCCAGGATCATTTCGCTCATCCTTGATCCACGCTGCGCAGTACGTAACAGGCTACCCCTAACCTTAGCTACCTAGTTTACCTCGCAGCGGTATACTTCGTACCTAGTGTACATACATACATGGTAGTAAACGAGTAGTTTAGCTTGGCCCATGCTAAACACACTCGCCTGCCAACCAGGGCCAGGAAAATATGATTGCCTGGAGGCAAGTGGAGAGCCGCCATGATCGAGGGCTGGTCAAATGGCGGCACATCTCCCACCTGCACGCCCTCATCGGCGGGTTTCGCTACTCCCCCATGTGAACCGAGTATTCGTAGGTGACTACAATGTTCCCTACCGAGCCGGCGTGCCAAAGAGGTAAAGAGGAATCAAGACAGGTCACCGCCCTCAGCCCAAAGGTGGGAAGGCGCTGTTCCGGCGACTACCAAGCCACAGGGCGAGGTGCGTCGCGTCCCGTCACCGGAGCCCAACGGGCTGTCTGTCGTGGTGACGAGATCAAGCCATCCCTGCATTATAGTCACTTGGTTGGTAGCTTACCGCCAAAGATTTCGGCAAAGTTGCTACTGACGGTTGCATCCTGAGTGATGATATTCCCGTTTGTCACCGAGGTAGTAGTAGTTTAGGCCATGTCCCTGCATGTGTTGTAAGTGAGCCGAAGCCATATTATACCTACCTAGGTACTCATGGCATCCGAACTCTGTGTTACACGCAATTGCGGCACGAGGGGGCGTGCGTCTCGGCAACGAGGGTAGCAATACCATGTAAACTAGCAACATCACGACCAAAATGACTACCTTGTACGTAGGTAGGTAATGAAAAGAACGCGGTGCCCTACGGAAATAAACAACGGGCATGTCCCGTCCCTAGGTAGGTATTCGTAGGTTGCAACCACTTTGGCGGGGATGGAGATAAGCGGGTAAAATTGCGGCCGCTGAGCATGATGGTAGCGAGGCGAGGCGCGCCCGCGCCCATCTCCACAGAGGCCTGGCCGCTTGTTTTGATGTCGCCGGAGATACTCGTCATGACGCTTCGCATCTTCCTCAAGCCCCTGAACCCGAATCCGGTACTGTGGTGTACAATCATTCATCGTGAATCCTTTGGAGTGGGGTCCAGTGAGAAAAGGCCAAAGAGGCCTTCTGACAAGACGGCTCGAAGGGGGGGGGGGGGGGGCGCTTTCTCGGCCCCCAATGACGAAGCTCCCACGTGCTTTGTAAGACGTCTATTTTTGCCTGGTCAATTAGCAAGACGATGGCAGCAAGACGGTTCGTCCATCTGCCCACACACACACACACACACACTATGTCCTCTTCTTTCCCATGTCTGCTATTCTCACGAATGATTCTGTAAGTGACCCGTGTATGCGCAGGTACTACCTACCTACCTACCTTGAGCTGCTCATCAGCAGACGGAACACTACTACTGCCTACTGGAGCACTGATGCCTTTTCTCACCTACCTAAGATAGGTAAGGTACCTAACATACTGGAGGTGAAGTGCAGTCCGCTCGCTCGCCCACCCATAAGTTTTGACCATCTACGCCCGCAAAAGCCGACCGGCTGGACACATCCCAACTCGCCAGTGCCTGGATCTTCATTGCTGTAGCCTGGGTGCCCATTTAACATTGCATTCAGAGGTGGGGCTCGGACTTTCAGCCAATCATCGCCTGCAGGTCGTCAGCCCCAACAGGGCTGCATGTGCCGTCGATACCATTCCCGCCAGTTACGCCCCTTTTCCCTTTTCAAGCGTCAGTAGGTACGAGTACCTACTCCTGTGCCTCGGCGTATCGACGAGTTCTAGAACAAGCAAGCTGCCACCACGCAACGCAGCGCCATATGGCTCGCTCGCCTCAACCACCAAGCATCGATGCGGTGTATGTCTGTCGCATGTACCACATCTATCAATCCTCCTCATCGATCTGCTACGGGACATTCGTTTCTAGTTATGTGCAAACGTATGGCGAGACACGACGAGACACTACTGGTGCTCATGGTTTGCGAACCCCTAGCGACCATAACATTACGGATAGTTTGACGTGACTCGACCACGTATTTTGGAACTGTGCCGGCGTTGCGGGAGCAGCACACTTGGACACCAGTGGACGATTGCAGTACGGCCTTCCTACTGGATAGCCCTACGCTGCCGAAACTGGCTTCGCCCAAACCGTGGCGAGCGAGCAAAGGAGGGAGGGAATTCATCAGTGGCTTAGGCCGCAGCCGGCGACTTTGAATCCTCGGGCGTCTTGGGGGATGCAACTGTCCAGTAGGCTTGCGACTCTTATATCAACTATTGATCTTCCTGCGCGCGACGACC
The DNA here is from genome assembly GCA_030867225.1 of Colletotrichum caudatum. Classification (NCBI taxonomy): domain Eukaryota; kingdom Fungi; phylum Ascomycota; class Sordariomycetes; order Glomerellales; family Glomerellaceae; genus Colletotrichum; species Colletotrichum caudatum. The sequence continues at coordinate 64,819 of MU846059.1, forward strand.
ATGGCTAGGGTGGGGGCTGCGCTGCGTTGGCACGAATATTCCATTTCTTGGTTACCAATCATGATCCATGGGAACTAGTCGGCGGGCGTGGGATTCCCAGCCAGTTCTTGTTGGGATTCGATCTAGCGACATCGTTTGAGTTCTTACGAAACCCACACAGTCGTCAGTTCAGACTGGCTACCAAGCCCGGATTCCGAAATGCTTGGTGCAGAACTGCGCGGGTGTGGCTGTCGGTACTAATCCATTTATTTCCCCGTCTGCCCGTCTCCCCCCACCACCATGACCAAAGATGTTCGCCGGGAAGCGTTCGGGAGGGAGGGAAGGACGAGTCTGGACACGGGGCACCAGATGGCAAGCGCTTTTCCGTCCGTTCCCATGCTGAATGAAATCTTGGGTCCGTTCCCACTTTAATTGTCGCCAAGGGCTGTGACTGGCCAGCTCGCATTTTGTGAGTGTGCCCCGCCTGCTTCCACTCCGCTGCTGGCTGGCTGGCTGGCTGGTTGGTCGTACGACCCGACCGACCCCTTCCCGGGTTTGATTTACTAGGTAATATGCAGTGCAGTGTACGAATTACTCTACCTATACTACGGATACACAGACGGGATTCATTTGCGGACAAGGGTGGGTGCCAAAACGAACGTGTTGTGGAAAATGGCGCGCTGCTGCTTGGTAAACCCCGCCTGATGAAGACACCGAGAAACCCCCCACCCCCCGAATGCTGCTGCCTGGAGACGGCCGACCAATGGGTTCCGCTCGCATACCATTTTGTGTGGATATTTGATTTATTTCTTCGTCTATTTCCAGACGAGTCGACAATGAGTGCTCTGTCTACGCCGGAGAGTATTACCTAGGTAACAAGTGGATAGTGAATGGTTCCTTCATCCGGGCATGTTTTTGCGAGGTACAGAATCATCAACAAACGACCCGCCTCCCCCCCTTTTCCATCCCTCCCCCGTTCCTGGTTTGGTGTATCCAGCGGCTGCGCCCTTGCACTCCACACCAAACAACTTGGCCCCCAAAATTGCCCCGGCGAGCCGTTGTTTTTGAGGTTCACCCAGGCTGTTGGAGTTCCTTTGACCCCTCCCCTCTTATCTAAACGCGGTATCAGCCCGAAGAAGAAGTACTGCGCACATGGACACAAAAGGGCCGCTTGCAGAGCATCGAATGACAAAAACTCACAGCTGTGGGTATCGATGTCGGCAGCACGATGCGGCCTGGGTCTGGGAAGCGTATCCTCTTCCATCCGCGTCATCTCACTCTATTTGAGGGAGATAGGCTCGGTACAGGAGCGGTGGTAGCATTGTCTACCTACGTACGTGCAACATGATGTGGTCGGCCGGTCGGCGGCTGTCTGCATCCACGCCGCACAGCAGAGAAGACGGGTTTACATGCGCCAGTAAGACGTTTATTTGAGAAAGGGCGGAGGCTCGTAGGGCTGTGTGGCACTGCATGGCAACGCAGCTCTCCCCCACACCCACTCTTACCGCGAGCGAGTAGGTATCTACGTAGGTAGTACAGCAACGTCGCTTACAGTCCACACGGGAGGGGCGCGGTCACAGATGCAACGTGTGCTCTGGATGATGCCGCATGCTTATGGCTTAGGATCGCTGAGAAAGTGTGGGCAGAATATCCATCCAGCTGGACCTACTAAACCATCTCGGCCGGCGTCTGGAGCTAGCTAGCTGGGTGGGCTAATTAGGTACCCATCGTCCTCAAGCCAACGCATACCCGGGTGGGTAAGTATCCCGTCGGCGGAGGACGGAATGCCAACCGGGTAATCATTTGCCTTGGCCGTCAAGGAACAACATGCCGGGTCCGTTGTCTTCTGATCACTACCATCACATCACCGGGGCTTAGAGGCAGCGCATGCAGAGAAAGGTATGCAACGGAACGAACGGCAATACCGGGCCCTGTGCGTAGGATACCTAGCAAGGCATCGTCAAAAGGCGCACACTCGTCCAAAAGGAAGAAGAGGGGGGAAGGCGTTGAGTGCTCTGGCGGTGTGGCTAACAACCAGCTAAGGTATGTCACTTGTGACTAGAGGGGCAGAAGGTAGATAGTACCACGCACAGAGAGAGACAGTTGGGTAGATTAGTAGTCGAGTACCAAGACTGCTGCTGGTGTCGGCCATGGCATGCGGTATGCAGAGCAGAGTCCTGTTCCCCGTGCAGCAGCATGAGGCTCCCATGCTTGACCGGCCGCCCTGGGAGGATACCAAGAGATGAAGAAGACATGGCTTCGACTGCGTTGTTGCATTTGCCGATTTGGGCAAGGGGCGTGCGAATAGGTAGGTAGCCAGGCAGGTATGTACTACAAGAGTTATGTAAGCCAACGAGGATGGGCGCTCGTCACACACGCACGTCGTATCTAGGCGCGCGCAGGCGACCTTTGGGCGAGTTGCGAGGGGAAAAGGCGGAGGAGACATGTTACACAGGGCTTGAGAGGGCATCTGGTGAGGACGAAGCAGGCGGGGAAAAGACTGAGACAGCGGAGGACCATGGCGGGGTTGAAGGAGCATGGCATGAGTGCACGCGCCAAGCGTCGGCGACACCGCAAGGGAGCAGGGGGCTGTAGGGCTGAAGGAGCGGCATAGGAAGCTGTTGATTGGCCAGTTTTGTGTCAGCACTTAGAAATAGCACAGTAAACTGGGTAGGTACAAAAGGAGGAAGGTAGGGGGGGGGGGGGGGGTGCTATGCTGTGTGACCCCAACTTGGCCTGCCCGCAGCAGGACGTGACCTCGCCTGCCTACCTACCTGGGTAAGCGCGCGCACCTTGCTAGTGTTACCCACCCAACCAGGTAGGTGCGGGTTTACTATGTATCTGTACTGTACTCCGTACGCAGTACGAATACTGCAGACGGGCTGCAACAACCGAACGCTCGGGCGAGGCACCCCGAACTTTCCGCCGTTTGCTCCGTCTTCGCGCCTTCTTCACAATGTCTCGTCTGTCCGCCACTGGACGAGATGTGTTCGCTACCAAGGCAGGTACCTAGATACATAGATACCTACCCTTCCAGCTCGAAGAAGTTGTACTTCAATCGTCCATTCTGGATTCATGTCTCTTGGCAGCTCTGGTGCACCTCAACCGTCAGTCGTTATGCTATCAACGGCGTGTGGGGAAAAGGAAGGGGGGGGGGCACCTGTCTCTCGAGCCATGTATCATCCACATCATCTCGGCAGGACTAGGCAGAACCCTCCTGGCTTTGCCATTGCGCATCAAATCTCTCTTCACGGTGATCCGCTCATCTCAATCCCGACCACCTCTCGAGGGTCACTGCCGGGGGTGTGTGTATCCGGACCAGATCCAGGTAGGCAGTGTACACTACGTGGCCTGCTACCGTACCCGAAGCCCCGTCGGGGGAACACCCCTCCTCTGTCTCTTTCCATTTTCCTTGTCTTTGCTACGCCGGTGAGAGAGGCAAGACGCGGTACCGAGTCGAAATTTGCCTTGTTCAATAGCTTATGGTCGCTTCATCATCTGGTTGGGCATGATACTTGTATCGTGTTTCTTCCCAAATGAATGTATCGCTATTATTGTGTACCTGGCGACCTCAATACCTAGGAGCCGCCTTGATAACATACCCTAGTCTCATCATCTTGGTAGACACGAAGCCGCACTCCCCCACCCGCAGGTTCGGGATTTGGGGTTATCAACACAAACACCGATGCAGACGATTGAATGTAACGCCAAGCTCCGCTCCGCTTCGACATGGCGACGCCTCGGGTAGCATGGGTGAGCTACCTGGGTACTTGTGTGTCCGATGAGTGACAAGCCATCCAAGCCATTGACAGCCGGCGTGGTGGCTACCAAGTGAGACTGCTGCGAGGTGACACGCAACAATGGACGTGGCCACTGGCCGTGACTCTGCTCGTGCGCGGCCCTTGGCATCTGGCCATGGTTGGCAGTCGTCAGGGGCTCTTCCTAACAGCAGAATGCCTACCTCTCAGCCTGGCGTGCTGTGAAGCACGGCGGGACTTTTGTTTCCTTCTAGTGTATACGACACACGGGCCGCGACTGGTCCGATTGATGGCCAACCGCAAGGCAGTGCTCCCGTTAGCAAGTGCCTGCTGGGGTGGCGCGTCTTGGCTGCCAAGCAGTGTGGGAATTGTATGGTACCAGTAGCTCGACGGGAGTCTCAGCCTGGACTGGCTAGACACTAGGGGCCAGACATTGATTGCCCTGATGTCTTCACCTGCGCGTATGATTGTCCAATCGAATATAGCCTGCATGTACCCTGCATGCGTCTGGAGGAAGGTACGGTCGGGCCGTAGGAGTCACAACGACAGCGAAGCTAATTAAGCCGATTCAGAAAGCCAACCAGTTTTCCACTCGTCGAGGTACTGCGTATATGTCTTGCAGGGGTAAGTTGGTTTCTGGCGTGTAGGGCTATCGCTCTTCGCTTGCTATTCACGGCCCCCGATCGCAGCATGTCGGCCGCTAGTGCAGGTTGCGCAGGGTGGTTCTCGCGCCAGTAGTGCAGCCGGAAGGGTCGGGTGTCTTTGTACGACAATGAATGCGAATGCATTCCAACTCCTCATCATGGCGAGTCTGCATATGAATCTTTATCTGCGTCTGTACCGGTACGCACGAACGCAATTGTTGGACGTAACAGACGCCTTCGTCTGTCCAACTCGTTCCTAGACTTGAGACGTTGGTAGTACAACGAGATAGGGAAAACATGTACGCCGAGACGGGCATTTAGTCTTCCCGATATGACTGATTGGGCTCAACGGCGCGTCAGCGGAAAGGGACTTGAATGCGCCTCCACCCCTCGGTGGACATATGCGCGTGATTTGTGTACATCTTGGAGCAAGTCGTTCGGTACGACAGGTACTCTATGCGCGCGTGTGTGTGGGTGTGTGTGTGAATGTGTTGTACGTAGACGGAAGGGGGGGATGAAGCCTTGGGTATGTTTGCAGGTCAAGCTCGTCATGCCCGGGTCTGTCGGCGTACGGCTCAACCAACGTGTGTCCGTCTTGTCCTCTTGCTGCCGTGCGGCCACCGCCAGTTTTGGGTGTGGCCAGCTGTGCTTTGGTGACGAAAAGGCGGAAGACCGGGGGTGGAGGCGCGCGCATCGTTAGGTACGTACCGCTCCACACGAAGAGTTGAGCCTGCGCCAGCAACTTTGCTTCTGCGCCTCCCAGAAGGCAGGCTGGAAATCTCTGGACCGCCCCTAAGCCCATTATGTGTAACCACCACTCAAACGGGGTCTATTTGTGGCCTAGCGCGAGTGAGTGTCCCTTCTCAAAATTCCGTTACATCCGACGTCCTTCGGACCAAACCTGTACTGTCACCACATCCGGTCTATCTATTCCTCCGACCACCAAGCCATCAAGCCATCAATTCGTCCGTCTGTTCCGTTCAACCAACAAGTCAGCCAATTCACACTCTCTGCACCTTTGCTGAGCTATTCACATACTCTTGTTGTCTTGCACTACGTCGCGTTTGTCAGTTTGCAGCCCGGTGGCCGCCCAAGCGGTTGGCAAAAAAAGCCGCACTCACAAATTACAGTGGTTAACTTAAGTACCGATACGCTACAACTTGGGGCATATAGGTAGTCTTTGGTTACCTATGTCCCTAACATATTGTAGATCCCTAAGGTACAGCTCACCTTGAGGCAACTTTACTGAGTGCGGCTTTTTTTGTCAACCGCTTGCCGCCTTGCCTTATTACCTCCAAATCAGGCAGACGCTTGAAGATCAACCCGCATGGCAGAAAGTTGCTTTCATTATTGCATTCTCCCGCTTTATTCTTGCTTCTGTTTAGATTGGACTTTTCAGGAATCCTGTTTTGATTTAAAAGGCACGGCGCTGGGTCGTTTCCGTCGCGACTCTTGCGAGGAGACTGCCAGAACGTAGGGCTGGCAAGACGTCCAAGTGGTCTCTTGTTCCTCATATTTGGAGACGCGCCATGAAAACGTGACGCAAAGTGCGACATATGCCAGTCTGATGCCGCCGTGCCTTGTCCGTGGTTTTGTATACCTATCTTTGGAAACATGAGTAGCGGTGGTAGATCTTTTCATCTACAATCATGTTTGCCGCCCTCAAACCTCTCCCTTGGGAGATAGCCTGTTTGCATTCATCACAATTGGTACTTAGCAAATCTAAATTCGACCTTGCTTTATGGTCTCACCGCAGGCTTTTGATGACCTGTCAGTAAGCAGGTCAGGCTGGGTATGCGGCAATGTGCGGCAAGCTCTAATGTCTGGTTGAAGTGTATTTTAGGGCTGAGTTGGTAAGCTTGTAACGGCAGCCCGCCCGTCCTATTTCTTGGGTAAGATCTGGTTCCCGCGTACCAATAACCTACCCACGTTCATTTCAACCCTGTCCATGCCAGCTATCAACTCCCCCCGGTAAGCCTGCCGCGAACTTGACGGGGCTACAATGCCCAAAGGCAACGAAGACGACGGGCCAACAGCTATGATGGTATCGTCGTGCTTGCTCTCAACGACATCGTGGCTTTCAACGGGTTCCGTTCTCTCCATATTCCCCATAACACTTTGGTTGTTATGTCTCTCCTACCTCCTTGCCAAGGTGTGGATCATGAAGCATAGGACGCGGTCCAACACGTCTGTTGACTAGCGTTCTCGCCTTCAATTCATTCTGGGGTATGTCAGGTTTCTTGTGCGGCCTCCTTCGTCCATGGTTGTGGGCCGGCCCCTGGGATACTTTTTAGACGCAGTTTGAGCCGTGACGATGCGATTGTACGGACATTCGAAGGGCAAGCTTTTCACGCCGTCACAATATAAGAACATTTATTAGACCAAGCGAGGACGCCGCACTGCATAACGCTGTGTGTCGTCCAAAGTATGTCCGGTCTGTTGTGCGGCTGTGGTGAATGTTCACGCTGGTTTTCCTCTGGGCGGCTTGAGTTGCACCCTTCGTACCTCGCTTCAGTAGAGACTGTGCCGTATCATTTTTATTCAGTATCGTCTTTCACTCTTCATTGGCAGCTTTTAAGAGCAGAGATAATATCGACTGTCTCTGGAGACATGACTTACGACCCAGGTTCGTGGGATGATGCCCCGGGGCCCTGGTGCAAACATCTTGGCGACAGGATTGCCTTCGGAACCCTACTGGGAGGTAGGCCCGCTAGACTGCCGCAACTCTCTGGAGGAAAGTCTACATTTCGTTCAGATTGAGGAACTCATGTTGCCCTAGCAGTCTGCCCATTATTTCTTTCTTTTTTTGAATTTTGCGGCGACGGAGCCGGCTCAGTATCTTTGGCCTGATGCTATGGGGTTTAAAAACACGCTAGTCATCGTCATTATCAGCGACAGCATGCTGTCTTGTCAGTTGTTTCCTCCGTTAGATGAGTCCTAATGCGGGCCTGAAACCAACATCTCATGTGTCGCCATTCGGGGTTGATCTTATGCTTCACTTCCTCAGCCATAAACATGCTGCTTGATGACGACGGAGTTCAATGAAAAGCTCAATCATGATTTTGACCAAATCAAACTTGACTACAATTTTCAGAGATGGCAATAAGCCTGCGCAGCTCTTGATAAAGTGCAAGGCCTCTGTCCAGTGACTACTGTTCTCGAGAGTTGTTTCCCTTTGTGGTTCTGACGGTACAAGATAGTCGGGAGCAATTTCATCCCAACTAGAATAATATACTCAGAAAGGCGATGTTTTGCTACGTATTTATGCAGGCCATGAAGAAGTACCGAGCTCCTCAACTGCTGAACACAGGAACTTCCAGCTTCGCTGAGTATTTATATACATCTGTCTTTTTAGTCACTTTAATGCCCTGTACCGTGTTCGCTTCATAACACGGCGTATTTTTATTGCACACATAGCTGTCAAGCGTGCAGAGTCTGGTGAAAAAAAAACTCTCAAAAGACGAACCGCATATTCCTGGTTATGAAAGAGAGTGCGGCGATCGATGCCACATGGCACTGATCCCGTACTTGCGAGCTTCCGCTGGTTGCTGATCACATCCCCGCAAACCTCGTTGGTGAATTGCGTCTCTATTAGTTGCCTAAAAAGCAACGGCTTGGTTATATTCAGGTTATGCTCTGGGTCACAGGTATATCAGCGATGATTTTGTAGTGTCACCAGAAGTCGACATCATCTGCCATGAAAAACACCGACGGTAGCCATCAAAGAGCAGCAAATCTACCAATAGGCTGTGATCCGTTTATTCTGAGCCTGGGTTTGTTTGCTTGCCTCGGGCTGTTGAGATAATGTCGAGACCTTCTTTTTATAGGGGGCACTGAATGAATCAGACTGAATAGTCCGCATTCGACCATGCTTGCAACGATCGACTCCAGGTCTCAGTACTGGACCGCAGATTGAAAACAGCCACCATAATCCTTGCGTGCGAGAGAGCTTGGTGACTGTTTGCTAGCCGAGAACGTTACTTGTCAACAACCGACTTGGTGTACAAGCTATATTATAGCCTTCAGTATATCAACCTTTTGATCAGAAAGCCGTCCCCGTTGGGATAGTCGGTCTGACTGACATCCTTCCACATATAGTTGGATCTACCTGTGTGCCTGAGCCTAGTCTATGCAAATACCAACTCTTCAGGTCTTGATCACTAATGTAATTCTTATCCCAAAGATTACACATGTACTTGGGAGGGGCACGTAGTTTGTTGTTTCATTGATTAAGCATATCTTTGAACATGCTCTCTGCCAGCAACATAAATAGTGATGAATCACGCATTGGAATCGGCCCTCGCTGACAAGACTTCGCGTAGTCTTCTGTAGAGGCACCCTCGTTTGCGGTTGGTATGCAAAAAAAAAAAAAAACAGTACGCAGATACCACATCATATACCACATGCGATTATTATAAAGGAGCGAAGTAGTCAACCCAGAGTCGCCAATGTGCAAAATGACGAATGTATACCCTGCCTGCATATAGCCCCCGAGATGGATGATAGTGTGAACAGGGAGAGCAACTAGACTTACCGTGACACGGTGGGTCTGGCTGGTGGTCTTGTTGAACCAAGTTGGATATTGGAGCCTCGCCTCGATGTACATGCGAAAGTTGAGTCCTATCAATAGCACCAAAATCCCGTACTCCCTTCAACCCGCTGCCCGAAAAGACAGCTCGCATTTTTGAGCCACCCAAGAGAAGCCAGTACTGCCATTTTCACCACCGAACATGAGGCGATACCAACATCACATAGTCTTGCATCGTGTCCAAAGAGCTCGTGACGTTCACCTCCGCCCCCGGCGCCGTTTCCAGTCCGACTGCTCCTTACCATATAATCAAATGACGTACACCCCCCTATCGCCAGCCCCAAAAGGTGGAAAAAAAAACCTTGCTTTTGTCCCGTCCTGTCCGATGCTACAGACCAAGAAAGAAAGAAAGAAAGAAAACCGCGAGTCGAAGATGCATTCCATATCAACCAGATATGCCCCAAGCCGGAGCAGAGGAAGCGGGTATCAATACGGCCAAGACGCTTTTGCGTTTTCCGATGAAATCACTGACCTCCGAGTCGCCGTGTTATGCATGAGTCTATGTTGGCCCGAAAACGTTACAGTATGTCAAGTAAGTCTGGCATCACAGGCCTGGGTGTCCCCCTTGAGTGGGCTCGACGACATTGTCCGAAAGATTGATGAGAAGTTGCGCTAGACATCTCTTCGTTGCCGCGTCATCTCGAAGCACGGAAGAAAAGGTCGCATCCCGAAGAGGTTCTGGGAGGCACTGACGGAGGGCCTCGCGTGCACGAGCATTGTCGCTTAGCCTGTTCGATGTTTGGCAGTTAGACATGGACCACAACTGCCAGACAAAATTACCAGTGAGACGTACCGGAGGAAACACCTGACAACATGCTTGAGCAGACGCGCAGTCTGCTGTTCAACAAGCTGAGCAACCATGTTGCTGAGGACAGTGCCCACAGCATAAAAGCGTTCGTAGGTGGCGCAGATGTAGTTCAGGCCGTTGTCGTCCAAGAGAATCTTCTGCACAATGAAGATAGCCACAGTCTTGCTCAACTCGGAGCCCGTTTCCATAATACGAAGGCATAGAGGGATGATTTCTGTGGTCAGGAGAAAGTTGATAACCTCGGACGAGTCGTTCTTGACAAGAGCGCCGATAACGCCCAACGACGTCAGGCGCAAGTATTCAAATGGCCTCGATTTCGACGTCGTGTTGAGGAAAGGATAGAGAAAGAGCGGGATATGAGCTAGATGTGTGTGAGCTCATGATCAGAAACCCAGAGAGTTGATGCGAAGCGTCATACCGTTCAAGAAAAGGGTGCGCGTGTCGTTATGAGATGCGACGCACTGGAGAAGAGCCAGGGCATTGCAAACCCTGTTGGATGCCGCGGCCGTGAGCTGGGATGGGTTCAGGAGGGTGTAAACCGAGATAATTTCCTGCAGCAACGAGGTCATGACTCCTGAACTCGGCGTCAGATGACTTATCCGTACATTCTAATTCGGGCGCGCTAGCTTACCAAATGAATGCCATAGAATCAAAGCTAGCTCAGGAACTTGCTCTCTCTTCTTACTGAGCTCCAAAAGAGCAGCCTCACGAGTGCTCTCGTTCAAGAGGTCGGCTATATAGGCCATGGTTCTTCGGTTGTCCTCAGAAATATTGTCATGACCTCCATCCGGAGCGTGCGTGTTACCAATGGAAGGGACGGCAGAGTGACCTCCAGCGAGTCGGTTATAGTGCTGCTGCTGCTGCTGCTGCTGCTGCTGCTGCTGTTGCTGTTGCTGCTGCTGGACGGCAGAAGCGGCGGCAGCAGCGGCTTGCTGGGCATGGTGGTGTTGGTTTGACTGCTGATGCATCCATGCCGAGTCGGCTTGTGGATTGAATTGGTGATGTCCGTAAACGTGCTGTGCCGGCATCATCTTGAAGACCCAGATCACTGCGCTTGGTGGAAGATGATGTTGTGATGGAAGAAGTCCAAAGTGGTGACGTAGGGTGAGAAGTTCGGGAATTGTTGGCAACCAGACAATCTTTCTTTGATTACTCTCCAACCTTTCTCAACTCAGGTGGTAGCGGTCGACGGGTTTGACGGACGGGTCGCAGTTGTGAGGGCGGAGGTGTTAATGTGCGGTGGCGGACTGTCAGGGTCAAATTCGCGGGGTGCGTACAGGCTTCGGGTGTCTGCGCGCAAGCTGGGTCGCAAGTAGGTATTAGGAGATTGCGGACGAAGGCGCAAAGGTGTGTATTGCAGTTGCGCGTATTCGAATCTTTCGGCAGACCTGGGGACGTGGGTGAGAAGGCTAGTGCGTATTCGAACTCGAGGTTGTGTGAAGCACACAATAACCAGGGAAGGTTGAAGATTGAGCCAGACAAGGCGAAGGCAAGCAAAGAAGGTGCGCAAGGCCAAACAAGGCGAGAGTGGTATGGAGGGTGGAATGCATACGGCCCGCAAGGTGACAGCGTGTGGGCCAACAGCGATTACCTAATAGAAGAGGCATCCGTCGGTTGGAGGGACAGGCCACACTGGACCGACTCAGGGACGCTCTCCACAGGCAGTATGGCCACAATTTACCTCAGGCATGGTCTGTACCTAGCCTAGCCTGAACCCGGGCCTACAGAGCCGCCGCCGGGCATAGGCATGAGTCGCGAATTCAAACGCCTGTTATCTTGTGCCTGATAGAAAGCTAATGAGCTGTGCACCCACCCGAGCCCATACACTTCCGCGGCAGCATGATAACGAATCGGCTTTTTTGGGGCGCCTCGCAACAGACATCACATCACGGTTGGGCTCTCACAGTGTTATACAGAAATGTTGACTCTTCGTAATCGAAAACTCCGAATTAGTGTCTGGCACAGCATTGCCGTGGTTTGCCTGCATGAGCGCCTATTCAAACAATGCCATCCTTCCCCAAGTTGCTGACCATGATAATCGGGCTGCCAATCAACTAGGCGCTACCAAGGCTACCGAGACAAAAGTAAAGAAATCAAAGGCTAGAAATGGCCATATGATGAGAATGTGTGCCGTCAAAATCGTCACAACGCCCTAGCCCGCCAAAGTCTGCTACCTGACCGCAGGCTAGCCCATGGCCAATTGCACGCACTTCCTATTCGTGTGTCTGTCCGTCTACAGGCGAAGCTCCCTCAGAACTTGATCGGCCATGTTCTTGTACTGCCATGTGTTTCCCACCAGCCGTTTGAATTGGATCCCGTGGAGGGAGAGCAGCGGAACCTTGACGATGAATATTTCGAATTCCAAAACCATGCTTCCGCCGAGGTCACTTTGGACGTGTGTGCTCGTCTCACCTGGGACTCTTCGAGATGAGCCTCCCGTCTCCCGCGAGACACTGTCGATTGAGACGTCGGAGTTGGAGTAACTCTGGTCTGCCCCGTTCCTACCGGTGCCACGCGGCGTGCTAGGGCCTCGCTCCGTCTCGCGCAAGTCTTCTCTCTCCCGGTCGCCACCTCGGATGGCCCCGAAGCTGAAGCGTCTCCTGTGACCTGGTGGCGCTTGTCCAGGGCTACCAGGCGGATCCTGTACTTTCTTGAGGTCGATGCTGGGTGTATGTTTGCACAAGAAGCCCCCTTTGATCTCGGTGTAATCAACTCCGAGACCCTTGAGCACCCGTTTGATATCCGCTCGAATCTCCGTCACATTCTTGGTCGACGTTGTCGAGACACTGAACAGGCCCTTGAGAAAGACAGGCTTGGCTAGGTCGGAACTATCAAGCCTGTCGGTCGAGACACCACTCTGGTCGCCTTGCTCCTGCTCCTGATCCGTCTCCTCAGGGACATTTGCTTCTCTCGCCTCCTCCCGGCGAAGCCTCCGCTGTTGAATGCTCTCGCGCCTAGCGTGGCCAAGCGACTTGGCTCGCATGGAGGCCGCTCGTGTCTGCTGACTCTCTCTCTGCGCAGGCTGTGGTCTGTCCATGGATGTTGACTGATCTGACCCACTTGTTGGTGGGGGTTCCTTCAGGGCCCGAGTTGATCCCCGGCGACGCAAGTCTGCGGAATTGACGCTAGTAGATCGCCCCAAACCCTTGCGGCGCGGTGACTGACCCCCGGCAGACAAGGGTGGGCTGAGGAGGTCACCGTGCTGTGGCTGGCTGCTACCAGAGCGCAGTGGGAGAGGGTCGGGTTCTTCACGTTCCCGTCTGCCTCGCCGGATGCTGAAGCTCTTGCGTGGCAACGGTGCGGAAGGTGCTTCTGATGGAGAGTGAACTTGAACAACCGGGGGATGAGACCGGTCCCTGTCCAACCTCTCCGGGTCTCTGCGTCTTCGGGTACTGAATCGTCGAAGGATCCCAGCTGCCGTGCTCTCCTTCTTGGGGAGTGGTTCAGGAGGTACCTCCGGCGAAAGAGGTGTTGTCGGCGATAGCTGTGAGTTCTTGACTGCATCTGGGGCCTCGTCTTCCCCGTGAGTTCTGGCGCGAGGACGAGAGCGCCCCCCAGTGGCCCTCTCGCCAGGCATCTCGTAGGCAGATGAATTTGTATGAGCCTCTTGTGGCGGTGTGATCTCAGGAACCGCAGGCTTCTCCTTAGGAGCATTGGAAACGCCCGGGTTCTTCTCAAGGTGATCACGGTCCTGCTTCTCTCGTACCAGGTAGTAAATGGAAACCAGAGGACTGAAAGCGTTGAGAGGATCATTGCCAAGCTGCAAAGCCTCGGAACTTGGCGCTGTCAGCGTATCACGACTGTTGCCCGAGTTCCTCCTCTTGTAGAAATCAAAGCCAAAGCCACGCTTCTTTTCGACGTCCCTGGCAGGCTGGGGAAGCTCCTTTTCGCGCTGATACAGCTTGACTGCGCGCTGATACTCCTCGGATTCAATCGTTCTCGTCAACTGAGCTCTAATGGCCTCCGGTGAGCCAAAGTTGAACCCGGTCATGGCATTGACTACGTCAGCGTCCAGGGGAAGGGTAAGCGGCTCTCGCGGCGGCAGGCCGTTGTCGGGTGGTCCGCTGTATCCTTTGATCATCCATGGATGATTCATGACTTCCTGCATTGTGGCACGTTGTTTTGGGTCGGTAACAAGCATCCGAGAGAGCAGGTGCTTGCATTCTGCGGCATGTTAGCGTATGGTCGCACAATCAATCACAAACTCGCGGTCTTACCGCTTGAAAGCCAACTGGGGTAGTCGACCAGGCCCTTCTTGATTTTGGCGTGCAGAGCAGGCATGCTCTGGTCATCAAAAGGAACTTTGCCGCATACTAGAACATAGAGGACAATACCGAAGCTCCACACGTCAACTTCGGGACCCGTATAGGCCCTAGCCTGAAGAAGCTCAGGGGCAGCGAAGTAAAGACTGCCACAAAAGGTTTTCAGGTGGCCGCGCGGGGCGAAGAGATTGCTCAGACCAAAGTCGATGATCTTGATGTCTCCATTTTTGCTGATGAGGATGTTTTCAATCTTGAGATCTCGGTGGACAATGCTGTTGCGGTGGCAGTAATCGAGAGCACTAGCGATCTGCCGACTGAATTTACGGGCTTGCTTCTCCTTCAACTTGCCGTGCGAGATTATGTAGTCGAGCATCTGTCCGCCATTGACGTATTCGCAGAGCATGTACCAATGGTAGTTCGTGCGCACGACGTCTCGCATGCCGCAGATATTGGGGTGGCTAAGGAGAGTAACGATGGCAGCCTCTCGGGCGGTCCTGATCTCCTTGGATTGGTCGGCCCTCTCCTTGTCTGCTTTGGTTTGGTGCCCATCCTCTGTGGAACCACGGGGAATGATTTTGCAGGCAACCTAAAGTCAAAAGGGGCAAGGGTCAGAATGAACGGGAGAACAGTGGAAGCAAGACGTAGAGATGGGGGGGAAACGAACCTGCTCGCCTGTATCCTCCTTACGGGCCAGTTTCACTTTGCCCATACTGCCAGCACCGATAGTCTTGCCCAGAATCCATTTTCCAGATGGGGTAGGGATAGTGGTACGGGATCTGCTGGTGTGCTTCGAGGAGGATGTCGCGCCGGGGCTTCTCGGGTCGGGTGCACCATGGTTGCTCACGGGAGCTGGCCCGGCGTTGTTGGCGACGGCGGTGTTTGCGGGCATGTCGGAGGTGCGATGGTGAGAATTGTGGTTGGATGTGGTGCTGCCGTGACGCTGAGGACGCGAGGCGTCAGCGCGGGATGACGAGGGCGGTTGGTCTCTTGGGGCGGTGCGCTTGGAGTAGGAGACTACTTTTGCAGTTTCGTAATCATGTTGCGGGAGCAGGTCTTGAACGGGGCGAGGAGGGGCGGCAGCAGCAGCGGCGGCAGTGGTAGGGTTGGTTGTAGAGGAGAATTGTCGGGAGTGGGAGCGTTGCTGGAGTTGTTGACTTCGGCTGCGGTGGTGATGGTGGTGATTTGTGGAGGAAGTACGTTGTGGAGGATGCCCAGAGGCGGAGACAGGAGGCCGGGTTCGGGTAGAGAGGGAGCGCGCTGCGGCGGTTGGCTGAGAGTGAGTATGTGATTGAGGCGGATGGGGAGGAGCATGCGCCGGGGAGGAATCAGAGCTCGCCGGGATTGTTGTTGTCATTGCAGCACAGGACAGGAGAAGGAAGAGTAACAGGAGGAGGAGGGGATGCGACACTGCGACGGTTCTCGGGTGTGCTGGCGGCTGGCACAGGCTCTGTCTGACTCTGGCTCTGGAACGGGGACGGGGGGACAGGCCGGTCAGGGTGTGCTAGAGATGGGACGGGACTGGGGTTGGGAGAACCAAGAGGGGAAGCCCAAGGTAGAGAGAACAGGGAAGCGCGCGAGCGAGAAATGGAGGAAGGGCGAGCGCTACGTCCAAGGTACGTGCGGTCAAGGCAGAGACAATGTCCCTTTTGTTTATGGTATGTCTCGGGCAAAGACAATAAAAGGCAAACAGTATAACGGATGCAAAAGTGCTTTTTGTCTTGTTGGACAGGGTGGCCTTGTTTGCTGTCAAAAAGAGTATGTGTGCATGCGTGTGCCCATCATCGGCAATCCTCAATGGTCTTGTCCAAGTAAGTACCTGTTCATACACACGCACTTGATCTCATGCTATTCGTAATAGTATGTATGCCCCTCCAAAGATTACCTGGGGCGGGCGGGGGCTGGTAGAAGAGCAGACAATCACTAATTACGGACCTGACCAAACACACACTAGTAGATGTACAGGTAATAATAAGGGAGAGAATTGAGAGAGGAGGGTAGGCAAGCAATTGCAGATAATCAAGACACTCTACTGAGCTAGGAGTCAACCGACTCCATCAGAATGTCTTCGAACCTTTTCTACCAAGCCGATAGTCACTTGGCTAAAGTCAGGTACTTTGCCTCACAAGCTCCTGCATCTCGACATGATGGAGAAGGACCAAAGCACAAGCATATGAAGCAGAATCAAGGCACGGCGCAGTGCAGCACACAGCAGGCGTGACGACAAAAACCTGGTCCCCCGCGCACCACTGACTTGCGGATGCTCTCTCAGTAGTCAGTACCTAGGTGGGTAGCTACCCACCTTACCCGCAGGGTAAAGTACTCTAGGGTACCTACCCAGATACCGCATATGACCAACGACTCGAGACACCAAACCACCCACTCCCGTTCATCTCCAACGTCAAGATGCCTTTGGAGGGCAGCTCGACCATATCGCCCCAGTATATTCGGAGAATTGCATCGTGGTGCAGTTTTGGTGGCAGAGTTCGCCGGTTCCCTTTGTTCAATCATCTTGGGTTCTGATCGGCGCTTCATTGATTGCAAACGGGGCTGAAGAAAAACGGCCCCGGGGATGAGTACCTACCTAGGTAGGTAAGGCACTTACGATTTACTTACTGTGGGTACCTAGGCAGGTGGGTAGATATTATACGTACTGCCTAGATATCTAGGTACTGCAGCGGAGGGAGGTACGCAGTTGGCAGGCAAGGACCTCGGCACGCCTGGCTTTCTCCTTCGTTGCAACCCAACTGCATTGTAGCGTGTCCGTATTGGACCGGGCAATGACAGCACAGACTGTGGACTGGCTGGTCTAGCCCAGCCTCGACCTTCACCGGAGGTATCTGTAGTGCAGTACCTCGGTAGGTACTTGGGGACACAAGTACATACGTCCCTCGTCGAGGTACCGTGGACCACCGTTTTGTTAGGTAGGTAGTGGCGGTATTTCCATGCCTTATTTGGCAAAATGGGACCACCGCGTGGAGTCGGACTCCTGTGGGAAATTGCCAACTTCGCTATGCCGAATCACCTTGGACCCCAAACGAAAAGGATGGGGACCGCGAAGGACCACGAAGGATCATGAAGGACCGCGAGTAAGGTAATTACCTGTAGCTTGACACTCTAATCACCTGCGGTCACCAGTTTCTGTCCCTTACTCTCGCCCTCCTTTGAACCTTTATGTGCGGTGGGATCCTAAACGATGATATACGATTACTACCTACCTAGGTGCCACAGTGCCAGGGGAGGGTAGGTAGGTAGGTAGGTAGGTAGGTAGGTAGGTAGGTAGGTAGGTAGGTAGGTAGGTAGGTAGGTAGGTATTCAGTAGTTTGGTGGTGGACACTCGATTCACAACGAAGGCCGATACCCAACAGAGCGGCTAGCTAGCGCTGTGTGGCTCGGCCTGCCCTGAACCAACTGCAGGCTACAAATACAAAGGGGTAAGCTAACTACCACCAGTTATGTAATATTGCCACACAGCCCCAGCTGGCTAGGCTGGCAAGCAGTACTACAGTATAAAACTTGCTACTGAAATAAGTAGGAAATTGGAAGATACCTAGCAGGGGGTTTCTTAAACTTCGGCCCGTTACCGTCTATCTATGTGCCCCATCGGCATGGTGTCCGATAAGATAAGAGCATGACAATTCGCGTTGTGAACGGTGCATCGGTCCATTGCATCACGTCCACGTTCGCAGCCAAGACCTTGCCTCATCATCGAGACCCACCAGCGGGACGTTGCTCAAGCGCTTATTGATTGAAAGGTGCTGCAACCAACCCTACGTCTCGCACTACCAAACGGGCGGGCGCAAACGACACCTCTACCAAGATATCCTCCCAGTCGTAGTAGGTTGCGCTCGTCGTCGCCGTCAGTCCCATGTCGCGTCGCAAGCGGCCGCATGCGACGTTTGAGGCCGATCTGTACAATGAAGCCGCCGTGCATGTTGCTTTTGGCACTCCTTTGCCCCCCTTGGACCCAGACGTCCGTGACGATGGCTCCTACATCCCTGTGTACAAGCAGGAAGTGAGGGATGACCGTGGGCGGCAACGCCTTCACGGTGCCTTCACTGGAGGATGGAGCGCTGGGTAAGTTTCCTGACCTCGCCGCAAGTCTTTCGGTCACGGTATACCAATAGGCAGCACTTCTGAATTGGCTAACGCTGGCTTCTAGTTACTTCAACACTGTCGGCTCAAAGGAGGGCTGGACTCCATCTACCTTCGTTTCAAGCCGCACCAACCGACAGGCGACCAACTTGGATACAGCACATCACCGACCGGAAGACTATATGGATGATGAAGATCTTGCCGACGCCGCTGCCGCTCAACGGATCCGGACCACCGATTCATTTGCTACCCTTGGGGCTTCTGGCCAAGGCGGATGCCATCCCGGTGGGCTGGCTGGACTGATAAGAACCCAGGGTGATACTACCGGCCTCAAGCTTCTGCGAAAAATGGGCTGGAAGGATGGCCAAGGTATTGGTCCAAAAGTACGCCGAAAAGCCCGACTGGGTGTTTTAGCCAGCAACCAGTCTACCGCGTCTGAAGAAACCCATCTGTTTGCTCCAGACGACGTCGACATGATTATTTTTTCTCGTAAGCCCGACCGTCGAGGTTTGGGTTACAATAGGGAAGCTCGACTCTCACAAAGGCCTGGGCTCGGTAAAAATCGAATACACCGGATCGGCTCGAGGGGGTCTGATCTTGATGAGGAGGAATACAACTCCGCCAGCGGTTCTCAGCCTTCTCTAGGCATGCCTGGCAAGAAACGGGGGCAAACACAACATGGAGGCTTTGGTGTTGGAGTACTGAACGACACCGGCTCTGACGAGGATAATCCGTACGAAATGGGTCCTCAAATATCATATAACCGAGTTCTGGGCAGTGACAAAGCGAAGAAGAAGAAGCAGCAGCCAGCAACTAAGACTGTGTCAGCAAACCCAACGCTGCGGGTCAAACCAGTTTTCATCTCCAAACCTGGCCTTGTTGGGAATCATATCCAGACAAACTGTCGAGATGGAAAACCACCGTTGAATGGCTTTGTCGTCGGTCACATCTCGGAACCTCAATTGTTCAGGCAGTCAGTATCCTCCTACCCTCCTCCAAGTATCCCCCCTGGGTGGGTATCGGTGAAGCAGCGTATAGACACCAACGAACGAACGGTGTACACGCCGACGGCCGACGCTGCAAGAGCGGCTCAGCATGATCCCAGAACTCGAGCAGCTGCTCTAGGTGAATCCACCCTCCCTGGAAAGTCTATTTTTGACTACATGTCAGCCGCTGCTCGCGAGCGACTGGCTGCGGCCTCTGGCAAAAAGAACCTTCCACCATCCAAAGGCGAACTTCCGCCAGAACATGCCAAGCTGTCTGGCCAGAGGCTGGAAGACAGGCTGCAGAGCATACCCAGCTTGGCCAAAGAGACCGCCATTGCAGCAATGAGTCGGGGGGCAGGCGCAGGCGGACCTTACGCAAACGATGAGGCCAAACGCGCACGTTACCGACTATACCTGCAAAGAGCGGCCGGCTTCGGTGGCACCTCTCTTGTAAAGCCTCCAGGCATGACGAATGACGACTACGTCAAGGAGATTGAGGAGTTTTATGGGTGCGCGCAGCTGTTCAAGCCCATGACGGGATTTATGGCTACGCGATTCACAACTGCCTCAACAGAGAGTACGGTGCCCGCGGGTTCGGGATCCAGTTCGGACTCGAACGTACAGCAGGTTTCCAAGGCAGCAGATCCAGCCGAAGAGGCAGCCAAGATGGGTATGTACGGGCGTATGACCAGGCTGACTGAAGACTTCCTCCCGACGAGGTTGCTATGCAAACGCTTCAACGTGCGACCACCCGTCCATGTTCAGCCGGATTCAGATCTGGGCGTCTCTTCAGAGACCCGCGGTCTCCACAATTCACTATCCGCCGGGGTAGTTGGAACGAAGTCGCTGTCTTCTTCCGGGGTGGAGACGCACGCAACGGGTAATTTGCCGGACCCCGACGTAGCAAAGGTCCTGCCAAAGTCAACGGACGAAAGATCCAAAGCCAGATGTGAAATTGTTGTTGAGGCCTCACGGCCCAGCGACGAGGTCTTCAAGGCCATCTTTGGCGATAGCAGTGACGAGGATGAATAAAGTAGGTGTCGAACAAATTTTTGTGGCAATAATACCAGTGATGTCGCGTTCACTCATTGACCTCGGACACGCCATTTGTCCATGACAGCAGCCATTAGCTCAGCATTGGCCAAGATGCTGTTCACCGTGACATTTCTCTAGTTGGTATTCTATGACAGTACACCTGGTTCGGAAGATAATACGTCATATCAGATTAGCCGGTTGATTGTGCTCTACATCTTTATGTAAACTTGAGGATTGAGAAACTGGCGGTTATTCTACGGACTGGGGCGCCTTGGTCGAAGTTGTCAAGGTTCCAGGACTGCAACCCGCCAGCGACGGCGACTTATCCCATCCGCACAACTCAATCTAGCTTAGGTCCCATTACACCAGAGAACAAGCCGGCTGCTAACGGCCAGTCGTAATGCGAGCTGTATAAACGTAGTCATGGCATAGGAGCATTGAAATGGACATGTGCCAGGGGCGGCTAGGAAAGCCAGCAAACATGGTGACAACGTTGCTCATTGGTCGGCAGAATGTGGTTTCTACACCTCTTAGTTTAGGCACGGCAGGAACTTCTGGCGCCGCACAAGCCTCTACTGCGTCCAACAATGCAATGTTGCAGAGACCTAGATCTCTTGAGCAGGAAGTCAAAGTAAAAACTACCAAGCAAGAAAGAGTCTAGGAAGCTTTGGTTGTTCGCCTACCTATATGGAGTCATGGAGGTAGGTAGGTACCCCAAACATCAGCCAGGCCGCAGGTGATAAGGAACCATTTTCCTCCACTTTGAAGGACAGGTTGGTTAGGAGACGAACGGATGCGGCTTGGCATAATTGTGGGGCACCCCAATACATACATGTATTAGGTAGGTAGGTAAGCGCCATACCATGCTTGTTCAACCTCATCAAACTATCCCCCGACAGACCTTACTCCCAATTTCCTTCACCCATTCCCACTCTCCCATTCAGGAACACTCGTTTAATCTTGGTCGGAAGAGGGAAGAAGTATCGAAAGAGAAGAAGAAGAATAGTCTCGGTCCCTCTCTGCAGACCGACCTGTCTTTCCATACCTGACGAGAACTTTGCGCGCTTCTCTTCGTTCTCGCTCCTCGCCAACCATACTATTTCCCGGTACCACCACCAACTTTCCCCGTGTGACGACCCGTTTATCACCAGATCGAATACCGGGTTGGCTGTCCACTCTGGCGCCGCCATAAACAAACACGAACCACGAGCATATGAGAGCAATTGCGACTACATTCTGACCGATCCAACTGCCACTCTGCCACATCTGCCTACGATCTGACCTTTAATACCCTCTCGAAACCGCCACCACGTTGCCAAGTTCGCCAGACGCCAGGAACGGGCAACCCGTGTCCTCTCGGCCTACAGCCTCTCTCCAGGGGCGACAAACTCCTCAGTTTGAAGACAAAGCAAACCAGCAACACAAGGAGGCAATACCAGGATCCAAGCCCCAGACCCGATCGCCGCCGCCTCAGTATCCCACCTCCGAGGCCTCAGCTTCGCGGCCACCGCCTTTCTCTGCCATAATCGGATCACTCGAGAACGCCTGCGATTCCGAAGACAACCATCGCTCAAGTGCTGCGAACGTTACTGCTTTATTTTCATCGGTCGCTGCACCAGCATATGCACCTCTAGCCTCCGGTCTCTCCGTGAATCAATCATCAGCTGCCTCGACCCCAACTTTCTTCGATCAGGCGCTCGCCGAAACAAAGCGTGCGCTACCCCAAGATACCAAAACCAAAGGCAGCTCTTCTGGGAAGGACGACGACGTCGAACCACCACCCGCATACTCTGAGGGTCCTAGTCCACTCCAGTCCTTCACGTTTCTAATGGCTACCGCCGGCGGCGCATCGAGTATTATTACTCAAGTACAACAAGGTGGCCCGCCCATCAATGCAATTGGAGGTGAATTTCTTACTTTACCGTGTTGATGCGTACCAGTGTACTTACTTGAGCATAGATGTCGGCGCTGATGAGACGATTGCCATGGACCTTCGGTAGGGCTTGCTATTGCCACCAACGAATCCATACGCTAATGCCAATGCTTTCAGGGGAACAAGGTTTGTATTGTCGAGGGACGAGCTCTTGACATTGCCTGAATTCGTGCTCCTATCTCTCTTTCCGAACGGGCTCTTCCCTGAGGGTCATATGGGCGGATTTGCCGATGGCGATGCTGTCCAGGTCGATGTGCGTACAATCCTCTTGTGATCTCACATGGCTCCTTATCACGCTGACATGCATGCATAGTATGATCCCGCATCGCTGCAGTACATGCTGGACTTCTTTCGCACTGTCGCGCAGTCGATACCTACCGAGGCGTCTCCAAGCCCTTCGCAGGATGAGGAGGCTGCAAATGGCGATTCTATGGGTTCGAGGGACGAGTCGTCAAAGAGAGCAGGGATTATCGTTTTGCGAGAGGATCTCGACTTCTATGTTATCCCCCCACAGGCTAACATTACACAACCCGAGATGATGGAGGTTAAAAGAGCTGCGGGCAAGGCACTTCTTCAACAGAGCGGTATATTTTCAGGCCTGAAACGAAGCGATGAGCCGGGCACCACGGAAGCCCATCTTATTGAGATGTTGACAGCTGGGTAGGGTTTTTTCATTTATGAGTGTATGCACGCGACGGACTGCAAAGGCTTACTTGACAGCAGTGGGTTTAATCATGACGACAACTGGGGTCATCGGGCAGGCGAGCCGAACAAGGCGGTAGTTTGCAGTTTGGCCTTGGCACGTTTACGCAGCGACATTAGGGGTAACGAGATGGGCAGCAACGCTGTAGGCATGGCACAGAAGCTACTGCTTTTCTGGCGCAAGCCTGCGAGGCGTTGTTGGTGGGAAGGCGTCGAACTTGAAAACGTCGAAGGTGTCCAGGGTAAGCTTAAGGTCTGGATTAGACGCGTTTGGACCCTGGAGATGAGTGTTATCGGCCTCCGATGAGTCCAATCGGCTCACTTACTGGCCGTATGTGGTAGCAAGAGGGCGGTGCCGGCGTAACGGAGCAGCGCAACGTTGGCTTTGGAGAGGGAGGCAAGGTCCATTGCGTCCACTTAGTTGAGCACACATGTACGGGACGCTTGTTGCACTTTGTCGATTGTGCGTGCGAGTAACATTCATTATCCATGGCGAAATATATTGAGACCAGCATTGAATGCATTTGCAATGACTTCCGACTAAGACCAGCCTTGGCAAGTTCAAAAGGCACTTCCCCCTTTTGAAAGCTTGCTTGTAATGACCTGTTATCATTGACCGGATCCCTTGGTGTCTATGCCTAGCAAGTGGCTTATTCTATCCAAGAGGATCATCGATTGATCACATAGAGGCAGTTGCAGAGCGGTGGAGGCAAGTCGACGATCGGCATGGCCCGCACTGGAAAGGGGCCCGACCCGGCCGCTAGGTCTGGTCCAAGTCAATCTTGCCGTGTCTCTACCTGGGTGGCCTCGTCATACCCATCCCACCCTCAAAGGATTGCTCGAATGATATGGACGCATTGAAAGCGGTTTGGGGAAGCCGGCAACAACGGGTTGCTCCCGGCATGCATCTCCATATGCCATCTATCGCGCTTTCTCAGCGGCCAAAATTGAAACGGATGAGCAATTTCCAGAGAGCCCTCAGCCTACAACTCGTGGCATCACCGAATCAATTAGCCATGCTAGGGGATAGACTGGTGCCCATGGCTGCTTCGTCACAGAAACAGCATTGCCAACCAGGACCATAGGCAGCGTGCCATTTGCGTCCAGCATCTCTTTCTGTCGTTGTCCTCTTAGCATAGCTATCCCACCACTTGGCATACACATCGGTATTGTCCTTCTTCCATGGAAGCTTGAAGGAGCTAGGGCCAGTCGGTGCTGGCCTTGCGTGGGGATATACTCATAAGAGAAGGGGGTTTATTCCTTGAGTTCATTCACTCGCCAACAGCACACGTGGAGTAAGTGACGGCCCTCTCTTGGCAGCATCACATCCTGGCCAAGACCTTTTCTTTTCTAGGACACGCCCTAATCTTTCTTGTGTTTATTTCCGCTCCGCTGCTGCTGGTACATTCCCACTACCCACCTTCTGATTCTCCCTCATCATAATTCGCCTGCTCTGCCTGCCTAGTTTTGCGGCAACTCAACGGTTATCGGTCGCGGCACAGAAGTGTAGAACGCCTATTGCCGCTGGCAGCTGGACGTTCTTTTTCGTTGCTGATGGCTACAGCCGTCCCCAAAGCGTTCTGGTTGATCAGCAAGGAGATTTCCTGTTTTTCGATGCTAGGTCCGTGATTAAACACCCGAGCAACGAAACTTGTTTCTAGGCTTTCGGGGAGCGAATGATTATCGAGTCGCCGGAGGTATGGCAGTGTCCAACGCAGTATTATACTTCCAAAAACAAGTCGAGTAACATTGCGCGCCCCATGACTCTAGGCTGAACCACGGAATAGCATTATCGTCCGATGGTAAGACCCTCTATACCTTGACAGCCAACAGAGCCTATGCCTGGTCCTATGGCAGGCACTGCCATCGTTACCAATATGCACAACACTGATGATATGACACGCACTCTGTTGCTTCCCAAGAAGAACACCATCATTCTGTCAGTGGCAAGAGACAACGCGACTAACATCGGTGATGACGCTGCCAGATAATTCACTGGTCCCCCACAGCTTGGTGCATTCGACATCGGGAGCCTTGGTGAAAACTGTAACCATGCAACATTGCGACTCAAAGCACTGTGCTGGGGTGAAAGCAGCGAAATGTTTTCGAAGTAGCAGAGGAGCTCATCATCAGGGCCATGTGAACATCTGAGAATTCGGCTGACCGATTGAAGAGAAACGGCGTCGGTATACACCGAGAAACCCTGCGGAGGAGCTCAGTTTCCATGGCTGCATCAATGGTGCCATCGAGAATCTAGAGGGTTATCTATGGCTACCCAAGCTGCTTTAATTACCCTGTGGTCCATAGGTAGCATGAGATCGGGGACCAATATGCTGTGGCCTCATCAC
The DNA here is from genome assembly GCA_030867225.1 of Colletotrichum caudatum. Classification (NCBI taxonomy): domain Eukaryota; kingdom Fungi; phylum Ascomycota; class Sordariomycetes; order Glomerellales; family Glomerellaceae; genus Colletotrichum; species Colletotrichum caudatum. The sequence continues at coordinate 89,954 of MU846059.1, forward strand.
GCCCCCCCCTCGAAGACACGGCCTGCGCCGTTAGTCACATCTCGTCAAGGTTATCCTTCCAACTACTCCACTATATATTAAATTCACACCCGATATTGCCAAGGCATTCATCACATTCCAAGGGATCTATGGGCTGGGAAGAAGCCGCGCTTTTGCGACTGAACGGCGTCCAATTGCCGCAATACATCAAACAGATGAATCTGTTTGCTGCAAACTATCCGGCACGTGCTTTGCGAATAGCGTGTCAGTGAACTGACAAACTTACCTTATTGTCATTTTTGACAATGTGAATATCGATGACTGCATGAACAACTGGTTTCGACCAGCAGGGCTTGCTTGGGATGGCAGCAGAGGCTGTCCATGACATCGGACGCCACGGGGGAGAAACGTTCCTCAACGGACTGAAGTAACAACGTCAATGAGCTCTCCGGCAAGGTCTACCGTGCCCTCGTTGTGAGGTGCCGTGGCAGGCCTGATTCTACCTCGCCCTACGTTGACCGGCAGCCTCGTGACATCGGTAGCTCTTACTCTCTCATGTCCGATCTTCTCCCGGGGCTAGCCTAAGACCGATCAGTGACGAGGGCTGAGTGTTGTGCACCACATCCAGCGAGCTGACGAGAGGAATGGTACACTACGAGCTGACGAGATCGTGATGGGATTTCAAAACATATCCACTTTTTCTTCCTTTGTCGTCCACTTCGATACCTGCAACGTCAAGTTTCGGTTTGACTGTCACCAAGTTGGCCAAGCGATCTGTAAATGAAATCCAAACCACTTAAAAGAGAGGTTTTTGGAAGAACAGAGGTACAGCAGCTCGGATTAGACATCAAACTCAAGATGGTAATCGCGTATGTTTGCTCTAATTTGCCGCAATCGCCTCGCTATCGTGACACATTAACATCCCGAATCACTCCTCGATACTCTTAACGCATTCCCAATCGCCCCTGAGGTTCTCCTTCCACAATGACACTTTGTTGTCACCTCCGCTCACTGCCAGCACGTTGCCGCTCAAGGACCAGCTGACTCTCCAGACGGCGGCATCGAAGGTAAGAACCTTGCAGGTCCACTGTCCCGTACCTGACGCATCTGAGGTCCAGATGCGGACAGTCTTGTCCTGAGATGCCGAAGCGATGTAAGACTTCTGCAAAACTGTAGGTGACCACGCGACGTCGCGAACCCAGTCGGTGTGGCCGGAGAGCGCCTCCTGTTCCTGCTTGTATGACTGTGAGGCCGAGTCAAAGACCCAAATCTTGAGCAGATTATCGCAGCCACCCGTAACAAAACGCCTCACACCTGCTGAGCCAGGGCCGGGAGAGCTGCTGATAATGCTTCCAGGTGCCGTTGCTGGAGCCCACGAAACAGAGTTGACACCTAGTCCATGAGCAGGGAAGGTGACATGGTCGAAGCTGTTGTCTCGAAATTCAAGGATGCTGACATTTCCGTCCGAGGAGGCACACGCTAGGAGGCAGCCGGATTCGTGTGGCGACCACGAGACAATATTGACAGAGGCTTTGTGCAGGGCAAAGTCGAAGATCTTCTGCCACTGGTTGTTTTGCTCCCTCCAGATAAAAACCTTGCCGTCGTAGCCTGCCGAGGCCAAAATATTTCCATATTTGGGGTGCGCCCACGAAACACACCAGACTGCACCATCGTGACTGTCGCAGGATCAGCTGGAGGAACAAACGTCCGACGCGGTCTCGGTTTGAAAGGGGCCTACCCTTTGAGGGTCTCGACGAGTCGCTGAGCGTCTCCCTCTACTTCGAAGATCTTGATGGTCCGGTCGCTTGAGCACGTCGCAAGTCGGCGACCGTAGTAATCGAGAACGGCATCGTGCTGTGCAGTAGAACATGATTAGCTCGACCGAACAACGTGGCTTGTGGAACATGGAGCCGCAGTGCTCGGCTTCAGTGCTAGGGTCTGAAGTGAGCACAAGCCCAATACAAGAGGAATGAGAAGGCATCCTTGGAGAAACTCGTACAATCATGTCATCGTGACCTGAGTTCGATATAATCTGGGCAGAAGCCTACGACCAAGATGGCCCATGTTAGCACCAAATAGAGGAGGCGGGAGCGAAAAGACAAAACGAACCATTGCGAATGGAGATGTCTAAGAGACCGTCTGTTATACAGCCGGATCGCTTGGGACGGAATGATTTCAGGAAAATCAATATTACTGTTCGCTGCACTTCGTCAAGGTGGTAGACGTGGTGTCGTTTCTATACAGTAGCCACCTTTCAAGAGCTCCTTCTAAGCTTGCCATAGCTGGAGATCCAATCACTGGCAGTGCTGCAAGGTACGTACCTCAGCAATAACGCAGCATTGCTACTGGGCATGCATTGTGACCGTTCGGCTTAAATATACTCCGATAAGACCTGATACTCACGACTGACACGTGAGATTGCTTACCTCTTTGCCCCACGCATTTCCCCACTCCACCATTGATTAACTGCCTGGGTATTCGTACTCGAGGTAGGCACTGATGCCGAGGTACTGCGTACTGTCTATTCGGTATCAGTCCGTCATGCACTGACAAACCTGTCACGAGGGACAGCACATTGCCACAACCTCTGGATGCTTTTCCTAGTTGGCGTCGTGATCAGGACCGCTTTTCGATTAGACTTCTCTCCGGACTACCACATCACTTTCCTATGCGATAGACATTGTGTATTCTTCCATTTATAACAAAACACTGTGAGCATTGCATCAACGTGCTACGTCTTCACCCATCCATCCCTTCAAGTCTTTCGGGCACAATCCCTCCTCTCGATTATCACCGTATCAGTTCTCGTCCAAGCCAAATTTGGGTTTTGTTCTACCCTGTACTTCGGTCTGGATTACTTCACAATGTCCGACAGCTCATGTGGCGGCTCCACGCCGTTCAAGAGCCTTGTAGAGCATGGCTCACATGATCGAAGCCTTCACCAAGATCGTTTCGTCGACGCTCCCCGTCCCCAGCAGGTAAGAGATTTTTTAGGACGCTCCTCCTTTTGCCATTCTGCTAATTGAGAGCAAGGGTTTCCGATCTACTGGTTCAGTCCCTTCGGCACAGACACAAGCGGACTTTGGTGCATTTCTTGGATTGGATCCAAACAGCCAAATCGACTCGGCGACGCTTTCTACCCATGGCACCACTATCACAAGGCCCTTTCCGGCCTTGCAGACATCTCAGATGCCAGATAATCAATATGTTCATCGACTCTCCCCTGGTCCAAATCGATCTGCCGTTCCTCGAGTATCGAATGCAGCCGACGCATCAGCTATGCATACACCACAACAGCAAATACACGAGGCAAACTCTCCAGCAGTGACGCCCATATGGGCGCAGGAATTCAGCAGGTTTGTTGGGGGCGTTTCGAATGCCGGGGGCTTGCCGTCTGGGTTCCTGGCTGCTCAGTACCGTTCGTCGATCCCGCCCACATTCGCACACAACACGATGCCCCTCCAATCTGGACTGTTTCTTTCGAGGCCTGTTAATGGCAGGGCCGTTAGTAACCCGGCCAGTGCCGAGGCCGATTTTGATCTTGAAATGGGCCAGTGGATGGCAACACATGGAGACGGCCGAATGGAACATGTCGATGCCGTTATGGAACAGATTGCGCAAGAGTTAGAACAGCAACAAGAACAACAATCCAGGACTGCCGACCAATCGTTCAGCATCGACCTCGGCGCTTCAGTAGATACCGCCACAATATCAACACCTAGTCTTTCCTTGGAGAATACCATGGAGCACACGCGGACCAATCTTGTCGCAGAGACCATCAACCAGGAAGTAAACGACGGGCAACGTTTGTTTGACACGAGGAATGGCACTGTGGCGAGCAACATGAATTTTTTGGAGCAAGTGCCCGATGTGTCACAGCTCAACCTCCACGAAGCTTCTGAACCGACAGCTCCCAAGCCTGTAGAACGTGCTCCTTCGCAAACGGAGATATCGGAAGCCGCAAGGCAGATTTTACAGTCGGTTCAGCATGAGAAGGGAGACAAGTGGAAAAATTCCCAATTTCTCCTGCTTATGAAGGATTTTCGAGATGGCAACAAAGACATTGTAAACAACGAAATTCTGGAAACTACTGTCGGCGGCGAGCGCATAGCCGGAAATTGACTATGGGTCAAAGGCCGGCAGGGCATGGTTCAGTCGCCAACTCAGTACGAGAGACCGACATCACGAGAAAGCTCACCTCGCGAGCTCTCTGACTGGGCAGAGGAGGCGATTGCGAGGAGACAGGTCTTATCACCGTCGCCCACGGAAGCAGTTGATCCAAGGTGGGCTTCAGCCCGGAATCGCTAATATGTGGGAGCGATGACATGCACGATAGCTGTTACCTATAAGAGATCTTCGCGGGGCACTGGTCATGATAAGTTTTCACTGGGCGGAACACACTTCATCCAGAGACTACTGTTGCCACTACTCTGCAAATATTGCAATACGTGTGTTTGGCCAGGACATTCGATTGAGACATCATAACTAAGGGCATGCTGCAAGACATGGTCAGGACACGCCCTCATCAGTGTGCTTCTCAGACATACGGCATGATAATATGGCTGAATTCAAAGTGATCAATCAGACTGATAGAGCAAGGTGAAGTCGGCAAAATGCACAAAAGCGGTGGGAAGGTAAGCAGGAATGGTCCAGTCTAATCACTGGCCCTGCACAACATTTTCTGGTCATGTCGTTGATGCGTATATGACCAGAGGTATGCTGAGTGTAGAAGCTCGAATCATAACCTAGGTTCTATGGGACCTGTTCAGGCGTTCATTTATAAAAGAAAGAAGCAAAAGCTTGATTGACGGGATACGGAAAGAATATCAAGATAAACTACAATCAAAAAACAGAAAAGCCTGCCATGATTGTAGGCCGAGACGAAGAAGGAAATAAGGATGGGGAAAAAAACCTCGTATTATATGCGATCCAAAAATCCCCTCCGAGTTCACCAATGCACTTAAGAACGACCCAGAGCAATACTCTTCCAGTGATCACGCTCTTCTTCTAACTTACGAATTTTCTCCTCGAGATCTTCGAACCGCTGTGCCTTGCGCTCACGAGACTTGCGAGCGGCGAGAGTATTCCTCGCCCGCTTCATGGCGACAGTGTCATGGGGATCTTCAACAATAATGGGAGGTAATGGCTTGTCTCGTCGGCGAGAATTAACGCCAGAAACAGAGGAATGGCGTGCAGAACCGGAGGGAGATGAGTTCGCAGACTTGCGATGCCCAGATGAAGAGGAAAATTCAACAACCTCGAGGTCGTCGGCGTTGGTAGCAGGCGACTGCTCGACCTGCTGCTGTTGTTTGTTGGCAACAACATCCTCACTAGCTGGCGCTGGTTCTTGAGGGAACAACGGAAACCAAGAGTCACCCGAGCCAGAATCGAAATCACCAGCGCCGAAGTCACCAGTACCAAAGTTGGGGGAGACGTCGTAGCTATCGTTGAAATCCGGAGATTCGTTGTAGACAGAGGGCGAGGTCAAGGCTGTCAGGGCAGTTGAATTAGGAGCAGACATGGAGGGCTCGTGGATAAGCAGATCCTGGGGAGACACGGTTCCCAAATTACTAGCACCCGATGTGCTTCCACCAAGGTCAAAGACCGAGGGCATAGCGGGCGACGAGTATGTGGTAGAGGCGCCGCACTCAAAGCCAGTGAAGTCGTCAAGGTCTAAATCTGAGCTAGGTGAGTAAGGATATGGCGAAAAGGTATGTGGAATAGGCAGCATACCTTGCAGATCCATTTTGGGAGTTGCTTGTTCTTGACTGCTCTGTGAAAACAATGGGACAGGCGGGCGCTGACGGCGATTCAAAGCGGCCGAAGAAGACGGGGCGGATGAAGCGTAGAACTGGGTTGATTGGTCAGAAGAGTACACCGCAGACCACCGAGGGTGATGACGTGAGCCAGACGCCTGAACTCGAGCGAATCGATGGTTTTGATGAGGTTGTAAGCGACCTTGCGCTTGGTGCTGGCGAAGTTGGTGGGACGAGTGACGACGTTGGCTTGGACTAAAAGCTACTTGTGCAGCTGATTGTCTAGGTTGATTGGTGCGAGGCTGGTCGAACAAGACGAAGTCCTGTTGAGGTTGCTCGGGCGGGCTGAAATGGTGTTGATGCGCGGATAATGCCGGCAGGCTTGGTGAACTGGAGGGAAGCCATTTTGATTGGGAATCCGTGGTGAAGACTAGGAAGTCTTGCGGTTGAATGGTTGCAGAGGAAGAAGAACCTAAGCTAGAGCTGGAAGCCGTAGTAAAATTCAGATCGACCTGAGAAGGTTGAGCTGAAATATCGAACTGAGTGGGGAGGGAAGTTGGCGAAGATGTAGAACGAATTGTGGCGGGATGGGAAGGAAGACGACTGGGAAGTGGTGATTTAACGCATGATTGCTGGCCTCTGAGGCGATTTTGACTGGATTTGGTTTTTGTGAGCGTGTAGTGATGATAGGGAAGAGGGGGAAAAGAGATCAAAACATGGCGGGTGGCTCGGAGGGACTAGCGACCTTTTGTAGCCTGACGGATAATAATAGGCCAAAATTGCTGACATTGAACTTCCCCAACAGGGCGTAGGGCGCTCGGTTTTGAAGCCCTGTAGGTAGGTAAGAAAGGTACATCTGCGGGTACGACACCTTGATGTACCCCAGTGTATCTCCAGGCGCCCACTAGCCTGCGTTTCCGCAGCAGACCAGCAACTGTATACAGTCACTGGATGTACTCGAAGAGGGGAGGCATTAGCACCGCCTGCCTAGAAGAGGACACTATCATTGGCCCAGAACGGATTGTGACTCACACTTTTTTGCTCTAGACTGAGTTTAGCTTGGCGCTGAATGTAAGAGACATCTAGTCATCCCCTCCTAAGAGCTTAGAGCGTTTTGTGAGAGTGCCAAAGTATTTAGTAGGTAGGACCCAAAGTCACTCCTAATAGGGGTGCCTCTACGTTGTGTAAACTTTTATCATTTAACAGTCTGAGCTAACATAGCCGTTCTGACCCAAGATACGGTTGAACCCCACGACCTAGGGGGGGGGGGGGGTGCCTCAATGTTTCTGTCATACTTTAACAACGGCTACCTACTGTTGAAGTGTACGCTATTGGCTATGTGGGACTTAGTGGGCCGATGTTGGCATTACTTTCTGGATGGATTCCCCGACTGAATAAGGGGATTAAGGGGATTCCGATAACACGTGCAGTTTGCCCCCAAGCAACACATTGCGCGAATACCGCGTTACAGAAGTAGCACACAGCACACATACAATTGAACCAGAGTCCAACAGATTCTCTCAACAACAGGAGTAAGGTCGCGAACGACAAGCGGGTCAAGGACGCGGTGACCCAGGTGATGAATGCCAGCGGAAAGAGCGCCCCTTTATCGCGAAATAGACGTACTTTAACACCCACACTGTAATAGCTGCTTTTGGCTGCAGCGCGCTGCAGTCTTGCTGGCTGGGCGAGTGTCCACATGAAAACCAAGGTCCACAACCAATACATTCGAAGGTCCTTTTTAGGCAATTAGAAGATGCGCTGTGAGGGACCTAATGACACAGTCCGCCTGGCAACCGTTCTGGATCCGACAGAGCAAATGGGCTGTGGGAGGTTTTGTGTGAACACACGATAGCGACGTGAGGTGACGCCGTAAGGGCGGCAAAGTAAACAAACAACACGATCGTAACGAAATAACAGAACAAGCGACGAACAAATGGCACAAGCAGGCAAAGCAAAACATAGGTTGGTGTAGGTAGTCTGTATAACGGATGACTGTCTCGGTTCTTGTGACGGTTGGCTATATGCTTAGGACACGTGGGTAAGCACGTGTTTATGGTGAGCTGACTGACTAACATAACTTAACAGAAATGCACTTGTCTAGGGGTCTAGGGGGCACTTGGTTGCTAGAAGAAGAAAAGAAAAAAAAGGCCGGTTGCCATTCGCCTTTTTTTTTTTTTTTAAGCTTTGACCCGTGTGGGGGGGTTATATCTTTGCCTGATACGTCAGTACATCTCTGATCAGGGGGGCGCCATGGAAAAAAGAGTGGGAAACAAGAAGAAGAAAAAAAAAAAGCCTAAGACAGGGGGGGAAAGCTGTCCTCCCTTGATATGAATGTTCCCGGTAGGTATTCTCCATCGTTGCCCAGCACGCAAAGCCCATGCGTCACCCAAAACACAGAGGACCCCTATGTTAAACTGGAATCATGCGCGAACCCATCCCTCCCTTCCTCTCTCTTCATCTACCCCCTTCGCCCATGACCCCTCTCGTTTTCTGAATGCTTTTGCTCGAAGACTTTTCTCCGCAGTCACCAAAGCCCATCAATTCCATCGCTGACTTGAATCCATTACTAGTCGCTAAGATGCCATACAATACTCGTCGAAAATCCTTATCGCTGCCGTCCCTTGGTATTCACCTTCCGGGCAGCAATTCATCCCGCAGCCCTGCCGCCACCAATTCCAATCGAAACATTTCCGAAAGTCTAGCAAACCGCATCACAGTCATATCCACAACAGTATCACATCCGAGCAAGAGACAGAAGCGTTCCCATGGAGACGAGGGATCACGGCAAAGATTTGCATCACATAAACCTCCCGACGAACAGGTCATGTTGGACCATACGCCACCGCCATCCCCCTCCCTAGACAATGTCGAGATGCAAGACGCCACCAGCGACGTCGTATCCACAACACAAATAGACCTCGCCGGGATACACGATGAAATAGTCGAAGCCGTCATTGTACAATTGCAGATTACGTGTAATCGGCCTCATTTGGTTAGGGAGCTGGCCACCGTGTTGTCGCAACAGGTTCCTATTGTGAAGAAGTAATACTAGTTCACATACTCTTTCCTCTGATCGACCTGCTAATTCATCCCAGCTCCGCCAACCCTTGCGCCATTATCTCCTCTCGTCTCGCTGCATTTCTGAAGCGCTCCTGCTGGGGCACCCAGGCGCCATGCCCGTTGGGCAAGGAGCTCGAGACAATACACCCGCGCCGAACCTACTTTTACCTGACGACCTGTCCAAGGCAACCCTTCCCAGATTCATCAACTTACGTCCATCGAGCTGTTATTTCACCATCTCTCTCGAGCATCGCGTCTGGGTCAGAGGATGGGGACGACATGGACACTCGACGTAGGGAGTTGAGCCCATCCCCGGAAGTTGATTTATCTTCTCCCGAGTTCGACGACGCAGATGACGACTTTGCAAGGCCGATTACACCGGTTGGGTCACTACCCAGCAATGTTCGGTACTCTAGGAGTCACCGTAGTGCATCGCCTCCTTTGGAGAAGGATGAGCGTGAGTTCACTCACACAGCCGACGTTCTTCAGAAGCGCAAGTTGGCCCGCGAGCTCTCATCAGCAGGTAGCGTGGAGCAGTGCACCAACACCTATGAGTCGGTACGGGACGACGGCATATTTGACGAAAAGCACGGCCCAACTGCCAGTAACGGATCTGTTTCTTTACATCAATTCATCACCAGCCCAGCCATTAAGGCAACGGTACCTTCAAGCACCAGAAAGGAAACCGACAGCGACAGCTGGTTCAAACTGGGGAACCTCCTAGAGTGGGATCATAGTCCCGAGAACATTGAACTCGACGAGCTTGACTGTTTGCTGGACTCTTGTTGATGGCTGTGATATTCGCCGTGAAGCTGAGAATTGTTCCACGCCTCACCATGCCAAGCAAAGATCCGCAGAGGATGTCAAGCGCCATTTCCGAGTTATGATTGAAGAGGCTACCAGTTTGCCGCTCTGGCACAGGATTAAGGCCTGCATCCTGAAGCTGTCAGCAAGTACTGACTTGTTTCTTCATTGGTTGGAGGCTGATGCTGAATTTTGCGAGTGGATAATTACGGATATGAAGAAGCGAAGCTCGGGCATGTGATAACTATGTTAGTACCTACCTGATTTGGATTCGGCACAGGAACGACGGACGAGCGATAGCTTTGTATCAGCACTTGTACAACAGGGTTATCCGATGGGCGTACACAGACTTTGATATTTGAGGTTCATGGACTGGGGAAAAGCAAATTATGATTTTAGGGTATGATTGAAATGAAATAAACAAACCTCTCCTGTCCTTAAGACTTCAACAGATGCTGTCGGCAACTAGAGTCTTTGCAAAACTCTTGTCTGTATCATGAGTAAAAACGAGCAGAAAGCAAATCGGTTACGGCTTTGCGACGCAAAGTTAAGCGCTTAGGGAGTGCGAGACACCCTCAACTCAACCCACAGGGTTGTCCCGAGCTGGGTAAAGTAAGGACGCTCGACTTTGACAACCTCAAGCCCGGGCAGCGACTTGGAGGCGTTCTCGATGATTTCGGCAATATCTCGATTCCACCAGCAGCCGTATTCTAGCGAGAAGAGAGTGTTAACTCGGGCTGGTGGCTGAATCTAACAGGGCCAACTTACTATTGAAATGGGAGGTGGCTGACTTGTCCAGTAACCCATTGACGAAACCGGACCATCCTCTCCCATGCTCGACGAGGATGATCTTACCAGTACCGGGCTTTACCATATTGGCCAGATCCTGAATCATCTGTTCGGGATCATGGACACTGCACAGCGAGAACGTTGAACAAACAAAGTCATACTTTGATATTTGTTCTGGAGGCGGGGGAATAAACTCGTGGATATCGGACCGAAATATTCTTAACCTGTCCGACAGATAGGAGAAGACGCCCCAGTTGCTATGTGGAGGCAAAGGCTGCTTCATAACTCTTGGTGCAACACCCACCAATTGAGGAATAGCTTCCACAAGCTTGTCTATGGCGACGCCTAGCATCTCGCTAGATATGTCCACTCCAGTATAGGACAGAATCGGCGCCGAAGGAGAATCAAGGCGTTTGCCCTCACTATTAGCCACTGTAGCTTTGGCTCCCGTTGACGACGGAAACGTTGATTGGGATTGAAGGATGTTGCTCCAGTCGTAGTAGGGGAGATTCCGGCCTGTGCCCATAGCGACCTCAAGCACATGTCCTGAAGCTTCGGTCGCCATTTTCTGCCGCAGCGCAGTGACACCCATCAGCCACTCGGAGCCGTCGAGGCTCTGATCGAAGTTCCGAGCCGACTCCTTGGTGAACACACTGGGCCGCCCTGTCAAAACAGCATCTAGGGTTGATTCTGGGCATTGACAACAGGGCGATGAGTAGAGCGAGGAGGCCAAAAGGCTCAGGTATATGCCGAGACCCAAAGCTACCACACCAGATGCGAGCAAGGGGACCTTTCTGGCCCTGAATATGGTCTCAGCAGTTTCGAGCGGGACCGGAGAAGTCGGAGAGGGGATCGAGGCCGGATGCGCGCGGCGAGGAAGGTATGGTTTGGATGGACTAGTTCTGTGTCATGGTGAGTAACGCATCAAGGGTGGGGCATGGCAGAACCGACAATTGTGAAGGCTTTGCAGTCTGTCTCGCCGGCCGATTTGAGGCTGGTCTTCGCAGAATTGGGAACAGGCTTTCGGGCAGTCTAGGGCACTTGGCCCGGGTTGCTACGTGTCGCATTGGCCCAGTTTGCTCTCAAGAGCGGCAGACAAGAGAAGCTGGTGTTCGCACGGCTATATTCGGTATGTAATGTATCGTTCCGCAGGAAAAGGAATGTCGAAAGCAGTCGACCTTGGTCGGTGTCTGTTGTATATCGCACTCTTGGAGTGGCATCCGTAGGGTTTGGGCAATAAGCGTGAAAGGTCTCGGAGGTTCCGCAGTGATTTGACAAGTGCCTATGTGCCTGGTAGGGGGTCCTGCGGCTGAGTGGGGACCTTTCACTTTCCGACGCCTCTCTGATGATCGAATAGTTGTCGAAAGGGCAGGATATCGAACATGAAGTGCCAATGAGCTGTCGGATGATAGAATGGATTTTTCCGTTAAACGGTATGATAAGCTAGTCTAAATTGGTGCTCTTTCGTCAGGATTGGGCTCATCCTGAAGGTAACTACCTAGCTAGGTAGAGTTAGATGGTGTGTGTATTCGTACATCACTACCTGGAGACAAGGCCCTTTTCGATCTTCTAGGTCTTGTTGACACGGATTACGCACTGGCAGCAATGTACCTTATATCGCCTCGACAACGATACCCCTTCGACCGCACGCCTCATGGTAATCAGTAGATTGAATCGTCACTACTCTTTGCCCTCGGGGTTCCGACGCAGTCGGAGAATGTCGCTGAGCTTCAACCACCCCTTCGCCCCCCACCCTGCTATCCCCGGGTCTACAGCTGGCCGTATTGCGGCGTACCACGAAAATGCCCTTCGATCCAACTCAAGAGGCGTCAAGTTGCTCCAACTTTTGAATAGTAACCTAAGAGCCCCCAGAAGCAACCCCAAATGACGGAGCCTCTCGGCTTCAGCTTCCGACCTGCTGAGCTTCTTTCCCTTGGTCCCCGAAACTTTTCCTGCCATACCACCCTCTCCGCCATCCCCTTTTGCGCTGTACTCGGACAAGTTCGGGGCAAAAGCTTTGAGCAGGTACTCCCGCGCCGGTTCCGGGTCGTGTACCGAGGCCCCTACAAGGGCGGAGCTCCAATCGCCTGCTTTCGATACACTCCCACTTCCTCCCGGCGTACGGTTCTGTTTTTGAAAATCAAGTGCCCAGAGAGCCACGCCCTGGCTCTCTACTTCGCTCTGATGAATTTGTAGTCTTTGAGAAAGCGCCTCTGTAATCACTTTTCTCATGAGTCTCCAGCGATCCGTGCCCAGCATCTCACCCCCGAACCATCTGCTCAGCACGACTACGACATCATCGACGCCGGCTTCTCTCATCAGCCGTAATATGAACTCGCCGCAACCAGTTTCTCCGTCGTCCTCACACACTTCGCGAATTCCTCCCGGCTTCCTTTCTTGTCCCTGCTTCTGCACTCGATACCCCCAAGCATTATGCGTTGCCGCCTGTAGGTGCGGCTCAGTGGATAGAAGCGAGCGGATGAGAGCAGATGCCTGCCCATCGTCTCCAACACTCGCAACTCGCGCAACAAACGTCGAAGACTTGAATGTGATTTGACGACTGGTAGACCACGGGGATGTTATAGAAGCGGCGTTGCCATGCCCCTCCGGCGTGGTACCTGACGGACGAGGTGCGGCCCTGCGGGTGCCACTAGAGGACTCTGGGACCTCGGCCTCTTCGCCCTCCAATCTGTAGTCGCCCCTCTTTAGCACGGCTACCGTCCTGCCCATGATGCTGACCTTCGGTTGCCCGTCCCACCACGAATCGTCTTCGCCAGAAGTCTTTGCCAGCCCAATACTGACAGCCTTGGTCGTGGCATTTGCACTAATAACAGCCTGGGCTAGACTAAGACGGCTCGATAGAGGCTGTAGGGGCATAGTGTACCGAAGAAGTTCGAGCACGAAAGCCAGCATAAGAGGTGCTCGGTTCGTGTAAACGGACGCCTCTGCAATCTCCTCCTCGTTCGTATTGACAGGAAGAGCCAACGCATCTTCGCGCTCTTCTGCACTTCGACTCACAGCCTCCGAGTCACCGTCGGTATGCTGCTTTCTGGTGCGCTTGCTGTTTGGGGCGCTCAAAAAAAAACCCGCTCGTTTAGAAGGTTGAATAGCTGATTGTTTTGAGGGTGCCTTGCAAGCTGCGATGAGAGATCTGGCCGTTTTTGCATCTCCTAAGGCGCGCTCAACCACATCAAGGGGAGCATCACTTATCTGCTGTACGCTGTCGATGAACGCGATAGGGTTTAACGACCAAAAAACAGGAGAGCAAGAGTATACTAACACCGAAACACGCACCTTTGGAGGCCCGCGGCCTGCAGATCCTTGGCCTTGCCCATAGCGGCCATCATTGAGACTCCTTTTCGAGAGGTGATAACCCGTAGAAGCTCTTGAAGATCTTGCTGTGACGCCATTGAATAATCCTCTGACTTCCAAACGATGAGACTCAATGTCCTTCGCAAGGACCGATATGTGAGGAATATTGGGTGCACTGCCGCTGCGTCCAATCTTATCTTCTGCCTCGTTGCAAACACTGAGCCTACGGGGGTGAACTGTTTCGCTTATCTTGATAAACGCAGGAATGCTTGATCCAAAAGGTTGACGTCCAAACATATATAAAATTACGAATCGTTTCAGACGGAATGACACTTGAGAAAAAACCCTGGTGGGAAGGGTCGGTGAGAGCAGTGTGAAGTCCTGGAGGTAAGAGTTGATGGAGTAATGCACTGTATCGGAATACCCCACGTGAGTGGCGAGGGAGGGACTCTGCTTATGGCGCCTAATACAATAAGCACCAATTCCCCAACATAACAACCATCCCATTGTTTCTCTGTTATGGCAAACGGAAAAAACCTTGACATTGCGTATGGCAGAACGAACAGGGCGAATAAAAATCAATGGATTCCCCACTTGCAGGTATCCCATCACCTGCCCAGCTGATTCTTTCCCGAATGTCTGAAGTGTGGGCTCACTGAATGCGGTAGCACTGCATTAAGAGGTCACTTAACAGAGCCCCTACCACTGTAAGATATCGATCGATACAGCTATGAGAAACCCGGTCCTTGTGTAGAATTTAAATCAAAGAGTTAAAAATAGAGTCTGAGAATGTTCAATGTTATTTGGCTCAAGTTGGAGCAACCTGTAGCGGCTGCATACAGGTCATGTAGCAAATCAAGCGACCCGTTAGGGGCCCTGACCACCTCTAACTCGCAAGTATCGCGAAACGGTCCTCTATGCCATGTAACTGGGATCCCGCCACGCCGTTTCTAGAAAGGGCTCTCTTGGTGCTTTGCATGTTTCAGTTGTGCAACTGCAAAATTACCCATCACAACTCCTCCTCGTCCGCATTAGCAGTTGATGTATTTGCCGCGCTAGACTGCGTAGCGGTGCCGCGGTTCAACATGTCATCCAATCCTAAGTTTGAGCTACCAAGATTCGCCTGCACATGGCTGTCTCCAGCGGTGATACTCGGGCGATGTTTCTTCAAGGGGCTTCCGATCGTTGTCTCTACTGTCGTATTGTGGCTGTTGTTCTGAGCAGCGCTCACATCAATTTGATTGTTGCCTGCTGGAGGAACGGGATTCGTCAATGAGCCCGCAAACATGCTGGACTGGGCGGTGCTGCTCGCAGCGCCCGCGTTTCCGGAGCGGTCAGGTTCCGCTGAGTGTGCCCTCTTGAGCTGTTCGGTCAAAGTTAGAAGAATGCCTCCTGTGGACAGGCTAGTGTAACATACGTGAATGCGGTTTACCCCATCGGCAAGCTCCCCCTGAAACTTGACGTCCTCGGGGGCAAGATTGTTGTCGACCACCTTCTCATCAATATCCTGCATCTTCCCAATGAGCTCACTCTCGTCGTCGTCGTCGTCGTCGTCGTCGCTGTCGTCATTCAGGGCACCCCCTACGTTGCCGTTGCTCTTCTTTCGGGCCTTCCGTCTTCTGGTGGCCTCGGTATCTTGGTCCCTGAAGGTCGAAAACCCAACAGTTCCGGATGTTTTCAAAGGGCCAAGATTGGAAAAATCTAGCTGTCCGGATCGCCGCTTGGCCGACCCGGGTGTCGCCTGGGTCGATTTGGACGAGGCAATGATACCGATCTTCTGAAGCTGTCCTGCATGGTTCATTAGCCTTGTGCAAAGCCATTATCATAAGGGGTTGCGAGCTTACTCTCTCCACGATAGAAGAATGTGAAAGAGGCATATGGCTTGTCGGGACCGTCGATACCTGTAACAGTCTGGGTGCTAATTGTTTTCGGATCCAACGTCTTGGGCTTCGCAAAGCTTGTAGTGTGTTCGACGTCGGCATCAACACCGCCTTTGCCGTTACCTTGATTGCCCGCTGTCGCATCGTCGTCGTCGTCGTAAGCGTCAAACTGAGGCGAGTACTCGCCTTTTTTTATTTCGCCCGATGCCAGCACGCGAAACATGAGTACCTTGATCTGACCGGTTGCCTCAGGAATATCGTCATCATCGGACAAGGAATCAGAATCATCTTCGCCAAAAACAGCCTCGACTGGGGAACCATCGTCGGCACCGTAGCGAAGGGTGTCCCTGGGACCATTGGGTCCCTCTTCGACCTGCATGCTGGCAGTGCCCGCGGTGGCCTTTTGGCGTCGACGCCGCTTCTCAAACTTTTGGCGGCGACGTTCTAGCTTCTCAGCTGCGTCGTGACCTTGCAGATCTAGGCCGTTGAGCCAGCGCTCCAGTCCGACCTCGCGGAAGAGAAACTCGCGCTCGGCGAGACCACCGCCTTCCGAGTCTGGAACCTGGACCCAGCGACTGTTGACCCATGTCTCCTCGCCGGGGCGCAGAAGCGTAGCAACCTCTTCCTTGGATCTTCCATCGAAATATATGTAGGCGGCTATCGTCTCGTTGTCGGAGTTGGTCATGGGAATGTAGGGGTTGACGACGCCAGAGAATTTGGAAGGGCCATGGCCAGCTGTGGGAAGGCCGCCGACAAACTGCGGTTTCGGGTAAGGGTTGTTCTCCGTGGCCTTGGGCGTTGAGTACGGAATGGGTAGGCCGGGAGTAAGAAGAGTTATAGAAATTGCGAATTTAGCAGGCTCGGGCTTGTTGGAGTCGGGATTGATGCTTGGTTGAGGGACCGGGATATAGGTGCTAATTCGTGATAAGCGCGACTGTTTTTGCATGCCATGCTCGGGAAGGGGCGCGCCGTTGGCATGTATGCTGACGGCGATGCCTTTGAAGCAGGGCATGATGGCGAGGCAGGCTGGAGCACGTGGGTGCGCCGCACTCGGAGAATGAACAGGAGGTCGGAAACGGACAAAGCAAGCGCGTGTATGAGCCGGCGACCAGGTAGAGGTGTGGAAGCGGAGACGGAGTTTGAGTATTTCTAGAGAGGAGATATCGAAGAAAGTCCGGAAGCCCAGAGAAGTCGGGGGGCTGTGAGGGGCAGAGGCTGTTGGTTCGCGGGACTCGGCGAGTATCCGTGACGGTGAACTGAGCGATAGCGGGGTGTATACTTTTTTCTTTGTCGTCTCTCACACAGTTGCGATGGTTGTCAGTGGAAGGACGCAAAGCCGGTTGCTCTTAATTCCTTGGCAGGCGCGCAACGTCAGAGCGAGGATTTTGCGTGTAGGTGCGGTGGCTAGTGATGTAGTAAACAGAGCAGATGCCAAGTTGAGGTAGAAATTGCTCTTCACCGTCTCCGAATCGACCTGGGGGGGGGGGGGGGGTTGAGTGGATCTTGGACGATTGGAGGCTGACAGGACCAACAGTCGAACTGTGGGTGTACCGGTACGGATAGGGAGCTTGGGCGGGGAAGGTCTAGGAGCGAATGGTGCGCATGATTGCCCCGATGACTGGGGTTCCAGGGATTTTACAGACTGAGTTGACAAGGACCTAGTTCATGGAGTTCATTCGTGTTGCGAGACCAGTAAGACCGCACAGGAGAAGGAAACCAAAAACAGACTATGTTGAAAGAGGAGGCTAAGAAGTCGGCGACCACTGCGTTGGTGATCAAGGAAGAGAACGCAAGGCAGAGAGGGGAGAGAGCAAGGTGAGTAGTGGCCAAGTAGTGGCCAAGGCAGGTAGGTAGGTCGGTAGTCTGTCAGTCAGAGCTACCTAGGACAAGATTCTTTGTCGAGGACGATGCGGCGGCGGTGTGCAGCAGGAGGAGGTGGGTGATTAGGTATTTCTCCACAGACAACAACTGTTGCTGCGGGGAAGGATACAGGAGGAGCGAGCGGTAAATTTCAGTAGAAAAACTCGGAAGAGAAAAATCCATCAGTTAATGAGGTAACTGCCTAGGTATCTAGGGGAGGGGGGTGGGGGGGCGGCTAGGTATCTACAGTAGTAGGTCAAAAGTCTTGTTAGGGCAACAAGGATATCCCCACTAACATCTGCCTTAGACCAGTAATGCAGGCTGAGGTAGTCGCTGATTTCTTCTTCTTCCTGTAACAAGACTTCTGACCTACTACTGTTTCCAGCTACCTACCTAGAGATACGGTAGGTGACCGGAAAGAGAGACACTTAGGAAAGAGAAGTGATAGAGTCTAAGAGACCAGCTCTGAGGTGCCAAAGTAACTACCCTTGCCCATACCTAGTGGTAGTGGGTACACCAATGGAAACTACCTCTCCAGGCTTGCCCACCGCGTCCACTACAACAAAGACAACAACAAAACGTAAGCTCAGTGCACGACAATCAGAAATTTATACAAATAGAAAAAGAGCTTTTGCCTACTGCATTTTCTTCTATTTCCTGGACATTCAAATTATGTGGTCGTTTTTGGATCCAGCGTATGCACCAGCGCCAGTTCGACCTCCTCAGTAGAACAGAGTCGTATTTTAGTTCAAATAATATCAAAAGCTTCGACTTCCCAAACTGCCACTACAGTAAGAATTCGACCCTGGGTATGGCCAATCGTTTTCAACATCCGCATTCCTCCTTGCCCCCCAGGCCACCAGCCTTATCGATTCCCCTGGAAAAACGTTGGTATAGAATACCGAAATCTAACGATGATGCGATGACCTGCGCCGAACACTGCTCGAGCCACCGTCGCTGTAGCTTGTTCCAATGCCCGAGTCGCCCTTGTAACTACCTCGTCCATCGTCCTCTTCCTCATCATCTGCCTCGCCCCCAAGTGGGACCAGATCTTCCATACGGGGCCCTGGCTGAGCTTCCTCCTTGATTTCCGGTTCGTATCGCAGCGGTGCCTGGCTACCGTACGTTGGGAATGTCCTTGGCGCGTCCGACAGCTCGTCAACTCCACTGCCATCTTCTCTCTTGACTCGGCCCGCCGCCTTAGATGAAACCTCCTCCAAGGCCTTTCCAGCACTGGTACGAGAGCCTGATCCCGACAGCCCGGACCACATTAGCCATGCCACCGCCATGAATAGGACCTCCGATGCCCAGAACAGTATGATGGCAGAAGCGAGAGTTAGGAGACGGTAGTGATACATCAGCCAGCGTAGGCCTCTTAGCTGGGCAGTCAGCGTTACTGAGGCATAATACGTTTCGATATTCTGGCCACCTTGTATTTCTAGGTAGGCTGATGATGGCAAGGAGGAGCCTCTGCCCAGCTCCACCCGCTCGGCCATAGGCACCGTAAGCACGCACGTTTGTGAATCCGAGAACAACATATGATAAACGAGGAAGAGTATACGCGATGCAAGTGATACTAGGGGATCCTGGTATGGGACGAGCGCTGGGCGTCGCGAGAAGAGCAAAACGGATTTGCCGTCGAAATGGCTGTACGGCTCGGGAGGAGTTTGGGGTTGAAACTTGTCGTAGCCCGTCGAGAGGGCGCCGGCATCCAAGAGGTGGAGAGCAATCATGAAATTGCCTCGATGGGTGTTGGCAGGCGAGCGAGGCATGGACACTGTGACGGACACATCATACTCCTGTTGCGTTCTGAGCGCAGACGTTGGAATGACAGCCGTTCCAAAAGGATTGACTCCCGATCTGGGACAGGTGTCAGCCTACGGCGTCCTACCTCACTTTGTTGCGTGTAGGATGGATGGACAGGAATCACTCACCCGTACTGGAGATGCACAGGGGCCGTCACCACCTGATCAGGTAGGTAGTTGTGGAAAAAGAGAACCGATGCGACAGCGGCAAAGGGCAGTAGGAACAGTGAGGCTCCTACAAGGAGGCTGACATTCACAAGTGTTCGCTGTGCAGTCTTGGATGTGGCCGCTCGAGATGCCTTGCTCAGTACCTCCTAATCGAGATTAGAATGTCAAGGGTGGTTATTGCAGCTGGGTGTACGATAGAAGGGGAGTTACCATTGCAGCGAGAGGCAGCTGAAAAGATGACACTGGTCTGTCTTGCGATTCAACAGCGACAAACAAGGGCTGTACTGGTTCTGTGCATTTGGGATGGCTCCTCAAACCTGAGCCTTTATCGACAGCCGCCCTACAGATTGAAATATACAGCGTACTAAAGGTGTTCCGTTCCTGACATCAGAGTATGGTGTTGGGGTTCAAGAGTTGCGTATACTCGGCAAGTTGGATCGAGTCTGCTGCCGGGATCGATATTAGCGAGGTGGAGAGTGCACACTTTGGGGGGAGATGCAAGGTAGGTAAAGGGTAAGGGAAAGAATATGTCAAGGCGAGGGAAGCTCAAGCTGGGTGGGTGTACTCTACCTACCTAGTCCAAATAAGCGTAATAATTATGTGGTGTTGATCGGGGATACGTGCGGCTGGCACACCCGCCGCCCTTTGCAACTGGAATTCACTGTAATTGACCGAGTTTGAACGCCCAGTGGCTTGTTTTGGTACATTGCCAATCGCGCGGAAACGTAGCTGTCAATACTTATGGAAAGCGTATATGAAACTATCGCTCGAGGGCTCAAGCAGCTGGCCAACACAGCAGGGCGAGGGTATAGACAATAAAAGAGTGCAGCAGTATGTGGGGTGACGGCTTCCTTCTTGCCCAAGCAGCTCAGAGCTTGACTCCAAGACGAGACAGCAGCAATTGGAAGGGATGGCTCAAGCCCGATCACATGTAATGTTACGCCTCACAACAGCAATCAATGCAGGTGGGTGATTATTACGCTACCATGCTATCCGTAAGACACAAGGGGGCAGACAGCCCCCTCTATAAGCATATAAGTTCCTTTACATAGGTAGGTAGGTAGCATAGATTACTTAAGCCTGCGTGGGCGCAGTTATCTGCGCTGGAACGACTGTCATCAAACACCCAGCATGTGACAGGTTGACTCTCATCGTCCTCGTGAGAGCCAGCCACCAGTGCGTGTTTAAGCTAGTTGTTATCATTCTCATTAGACTCCCAACTCCAAACAAAGAATAATAACATAAGAAAATCGTATAACCAAGGCCAATTCCCACCCTTGTTAACTTCATGACATGCCTTCGTCAAATCGGCCGGCGTTGCTAGCTCTTGCTGGCCCCGTGCCAGTATCATCGCCACAAGCAAACTCATCCAGCAATACATTCGACCAGCGGATTGCTCTAACATGGCTGAAGGTAGTTGCTTGGAACTAGCCCCATTCGCCCATTGCTTCCATGCACCTCGGCCTCCCACCATCCGTCGTCTTGGTGGCGCAGAACCGCGAGCAGGTCGCCTTTGGAGAACCCCAACTCTTCCGGAATGGCCGCCTGGTACATGTATAGAGCTCTCGCTAGGGTCTGATTAGCACTGCGTGTTTACGGTAGCCCAACGAGAACTCGTCTGATACTCACCAAAGTGCAAAATAGGCCTGCCATCTCGAGTGTACTGCCGCGATGGGTCTGCTACACTCTTGCTACGCTGCCTCGAATCGCCTTGTCCGGGTGGCCCGCCTCCCTCGTAAAGACCAATTGCCCGGTTACTAGAGCTCGTACCAGGACGGTTCCCACCTCGACCGCGCATTGATCCGTAAGTTTCATCGCCAAGGGGCGCTAACTGAACCGCCATGTCATTGGCAACATGGCTGCTGCCAGGGCGCATCTTCTCCAAATAAGAAGCTGGCGATGCTGTTCTCGAAATGCTGCTTGGTGAGTTCTGTCTGCAGTAAGGCTGTTCAGACCCTCGTCGGGGCGTACTGCTCATCTGTGATGTATCTCTACCCACGGATCCACGAGGATTAGGTGAGGCAGACCCATACTCACCGTGGACATCATCCGCCAACCCCGTCCTTGGAGAAGCGCTGCGTGGCGAGCTTCGATAGGAGCTCCGGGCATCTTCAGCTGGTGTCACCCTTGGGGAAGCGCTTCGAATTGGAGCCGGGGATGCCGCCCTAGGGACATCACTCCCTCTTGTCATTGGCCGAGATTGAGTGGTCCCACTGTAGCCTGATCCAGGACGCTTCACCGGGTTAAACATGCTTCGGGTTTGGTCGGCAAACTTCTGCGATGTTTCCTTCATAGCCTTTGCCGTTACTGCTTGAGGGGGCACTCCGAGTCTCTGAACAACTTGTTGGTCATAAGGAGGCGGCGTTCCTCTAAGTCCCGCGGTCATAGCGCCGCTGTTGCTTGCAGTTGATGGGACCGACCTGGAGAATGGCTGAGAACCAGGCGTTGGAGTGGCGATGCCGTGGTAGCGGTCGGCTGAAACACGTACGCTCGATTGCTTGCCGACACCGACACCCTTGAGCTCCGCGAGGGCTAGGGCGATTGGATCGGTCTCTGGCTGAGAGGGTTGGGCACTCGAACCCTTTCTCTTGTCCAAGTCCGGGGTTGTGACTGAGAAGACATTCTGTCCAACATTCAGCGCAAGACTGGCATTCGCATCAATCGGCTCTGGACTGTTCGTTGATCTATCTCCGAGGAGATTTGATGTTTCTTGTGTCGACAACTGCGGTCTTCGGGATGGGCTTCCTTGAGCGGGTACAGGATGCCACGTGTTTCTGCCCGCCGGCGGGCCGTGGCTATCCTTTGTGCTCTTGCGGCGGAAAGGACTATGATTTTGGAAGAAACCACTTCTCTTCTTGAGGACCTGTTTATCTGATGCTGGGGGTGGTGCGTTGGCTTGCTCCTGCTTGATCGGAGATGCTTTACCGCTAGGAGGCTCTTGGCTGGAGATCGAAGTTGGGTTCGAGTAGTCGCTTTGAGAATCACGGCTCGATGGTCGAGCTGAAGGGGGGTGAGAGCTCCGCTCAGATTGAGGTCCAGTACGGCACAGCATCGTCATGCCATCGAGGGGATATGGATCGTGCGGAACGGCGGCAAATGAGCCATGCTGGCTCATATCAACTTGGGGCCGGCTTTGCGGCTGCTGCTGCTGCTGCTGTTGTTGTTGTTGAATGTGCTGATGGGTAACCTGAACCCCCTGGCGCAGCTTGTCTATTGCTGGTGGCATCCTCTGGGTCGACGGTAGGGCCTCGCGAGCAGTACTTGGAACCATCTCCCGCTGGCCCATGTCCTGGAAATAACTTCTTGAAGAAGGGCTTGCGTCTTCTTGTCCAATCTCCAACGGGAAGCTCCTGGAAGAAGAGCCAGCACTCTTTTGGCTCTGTTCTGGAGCAAAGACTTTGGGGGAGGGGCTGGTATGAGCTCGTGCTGTGTCTGGAGCCTGGTGTCTGGACATAGAGAAACCCGCTTCTTTGCGACCCATATCAGGGACAGCAGCGCTTCTTGAAGATAGCGGGACTGGTTCTTTGTGTCCAATATCCTGGGCGAGGCTCGAGTTCGGATCATGGTGGGATTCGTAAGTAGACGGTTGGGGGGAGGATGACCGGAACGCTGGGTTGATACTCCTGGGAAACTGCGCCACCGAGTAGTTATCGTCGTCGGACGATTCTGACTGTGTGTCGTTGACGTCTCCACGACAGAAGTTGATGTATTTTGGAGGATCTGGGATCTCCTGACCGGTACCTTGTTCCTTGATAAAGCTGACAATATCCGTTTCAACATCCATCTTCTCGAGCGACAGTCGTATTTTTTCACAGGAAGCATCGTCACTGACGCAGACAGTGGAAGAGATATTGGCAAAAGTCCAGAGGCTGCTTTTGGTGAAGTCAAGACGCTCCTCTTCCAAGTCCTGGAACTTGTCGGCTGCAGCCTTCCACTCTCGATTCCATCTTGCAGTTGTGTCCTCGAGCGCCTTCACCGCGTTTTCGTACTCTGTATTGGAGGTGGCGACACTGATTTGCGTTTTTTCCAGCTTGGCTTTGTTCTTGCGTTCTTCTTGGCCCATGACCATGTGACCCTGGGCGAGGTAGCCTTTGATCTTGAGGCACTCCTGCTCGAACCGATCCCGAGTCTGTTGGTTATGTTAAACAAGGCACTTCGCTATCGGATGACGACTGGGACTAAAAGCCAGTTCCGGGGCATGGCTTACCTTGTTCACGTGTTGTGTCTGCTGGATCTTTGTTTTGAGTATCTTCTCGATACCGTTCTGTACAATCTTTCTCCTTTCCTTCATGGCGCCGGCGAATGCAGCAAGTGGCTCCTCCAATTCGGTTTTCATCTGCGCTGCGATGCTTTGGTGTTGCTTGGCCATCGACTCGACTTCACCTCGGACAGTGTCTAATGAAATCTTCAAGCTCCCCGTCTCGTGGGACCCAAGGGGTTTGCGACACAGCGAAAGCAGCTTTCGGGCATATTCATCTTCGATCGAGGCTCGAGCTACATCGGGTATTAGTCTTACTTTGGATGAAGAACCAATAAGCTGATGGTTGCGACTAACCGCTGTAGAACGCCTTGAGCTCATCGCATGTCTGCTTGGCAGCAAGCATGCGGTCAAGGAGAGGGCCGACACCGGCATCTTCCTTTCCCCAAAAGTTGTTTGCGACTTTGGATTGTCAGCTTTGATTCCTGGAGTATATGCACCCATGACGTACATGACAGAGCCACGGATGGCGCTTCCATTGTTGTTGCAGGCATTCCGCCTGCGAGAGATCTCGACCCGCGTCTGAAAGGCAGGGAGTAATCGGAGTTAATCTGTCGGGAGGCGTAATCGTAGCAGCAATGGTTTGATGTTCGCAGAGAACGTTTGTTCAAAATGTGCGGTACAAAGCTTTTTGCTCTTCTCAAGCCAACCTCATAAAATATAGAGGATTGATGAGAAGCCTCGTTTGCAAGGATAGCTATGGTCGGCCAGTTCAAGAGTAGGGAAGGAAGAGTTATTTGGATGCGTTGCCGGGTAACCAGTCTGCCGTTCAGCGCCCATTAGAATCTTGGAGGCGTGAGGTACGTACCGCTTGAGGGCCGTAGGTAACAACACCAACCTCTATGTACCTAGGCAGGTTAGGTAAGCAAGCCTCAATGTGTCGGTTTGTGCGAAGGGAATGATGGCCTCCGCCCAGCCCCTTGTCGACATGTCAGCTGTTAACTGATGCGAAGTAGGTACCTATTCTTACCTAAGTACGGATAGGTATTCCCATCCAACCGAATGATGGATCTCGTGGCTTGGTGTGGAGTATCACCTGGGAAGGTGCCTACCCACCTAGGTAGCCAGCAGATAACTACCTAATTGCACAGTACTGGGCACCTATGTACAGGGTGCAGCAGTATCACGTGCCCCTCAGGGTACCCCAAAGGCACGCTGGCGCCATTATATCGTACCCCCTCTTTACCCAGCGACACATTGATATCTGGCACCTCAGTGCCGCCTTACCTAAGCTGCCGCAGCACTGTCTCAACCTCCACTGCCCTTACTGTGCAGGTTCGGTCCCTATCCAATCGACCCGAGCCTCCACGTCCTCACGTAGGTCAATTCGGCCTGAGTCTAATTTCTTCATCTCTTGCGAAGCTGTCTAGCACAACACCACAGACATTCACGATCAACGTCGTGC
Source organism: Colletotrichum caudatum (assembly GCA_030867225.1). Classification (NCBI taxonomy): domain Eukaryota; kingdom Fungi; phylum Ascomycota; class Sordariomycetes; order Glomerellales; family Glomerellaceae; genus Colletotrichum; species Colletotrichum caudatum. Next base: position 115,033 of record MU846059.1, read on the forward strand.
CCCTCTGCCGACCCCTTCAACACTTTCTTCCCCCTTCTCATTCCCTTAGGAGTCGTCTGATTTCTCTGGAAGGAAGCCGCATCGATCCTACGCCCACAGCTCGGCGAGCTTTTCGAGTGCGCTCCCGATCGACCTGGCTCAAGTGCCAGGTCCCCTCCCCTCCTCACTTCAAATCCTCCAACAACCAACTGTCACCGTCCCCATCGGATCAAATTCGACCAGAGGTCAACTCCGTATTCGCTGCCGTTCTCGACCTGAATCGTTGTCTTCTTTCGTTAGTCGCAAAGCGCCAGCGCTGTCTTGCACAGAACTGTTGCATCACTCTTTGTTCATGCGGGCATCCTTGGTTGCAATAGCATTCTTCGGCGGCACGATTTAGGGAGCTTCAGCGAGGAAGCTGGTTTTGTCTGGTCTATTTGCAAGACGGACGATTCCGCCTTCCAACTTCTTTTCCCCATACGCAATACTATCCCATGGTCCCACAACCAAGATCGGGATCATTCTCTCCACATCCTTCACATACACTGCAGACAGGAGCTGGGCAATCGCCCCATCCATCGCAATCCTCTGCATTGAGTGCGGGCGCAAGTCCTAATACGAGTAGTCCGACAGGGCCAAATCCCCTGGTCAAGATCGCTGTTGCTCAAGTTTACCTACTTCTCGGCGCCATCAAGGAAGACAAGGACCGCGCAAAGTGGGAGACACAAGCAGAACAACTACAAAAAGTAGCAGCCCCGTCCTTCTGTATTCCTCTGCAAATATGCACTCCGATTCTTCTCATCAAGCTTTCTGCTAACGCGTCTTCTTCTTCCTCACAGCTTATCGATGAACACGGCATGGAGGTTTTTACAAAGTACTTTGCGCGCCTCGTGGCCGTTCATGCCGCCCACATCTTTCATGGTCAGCCACGACCTGGGGCCAATGGCAACTTCCATCTTCTCGTGACCGAGGTGCAAAAGATCTCCCACGACATGAATCAGGCCACCAAGATTGCCGAATCCATCGAGACGGGTACAGAAGATATATTCCGTGACTTTGACATGTCCACATTCATGGAAGCATTCAAGCTAGATGCTCTGGAGAAAACGATACTGGCATTGGCCTTCAAAATGGGATCAAGGTCCGACCTCAAGACGAAGGGTGAGTTGCCTTCAGCCCCTGCGGTTCCTTCTATTCGTGTCCTAACTTGCATTCCTAGCTGACGCCATATTGTCCACGAACTTTCCTACATTCGTCAACATTCTTGCCCGACGCGAAATAGAAGAGCATGCGGATCTGACGGACCAGTTCATCGCCATACTCGTCGACCGCTTCATTCAATACCAGCCGCCCAACTTCAATGCTGCGTCCAAGGCCGAACTTGCCTATAAAGTACAGGCACGGTGGCATGGCGATCAAGCACCGCCTCCCTCCGAAGTCCTCGCGGCACTTGATTTGGTCAGGGTGCTAGCCGACAAACCTCCGAACGCACTCGCTACGTACATTCAAAGGACCGGTGGTGACTTCACGCGGGACGAAGAGACTTGCGTATCATATTTGCAGAGCCGCCCGCCAAATGTCCAACTGAGTGAAGAGCAAGTCTCTATTGCCCTTACGTACAGCACGATTAGCCAGACGCCGCTTTACGATTCTTCGGTTCTCACTGCGTCTTTACGTCGAGTCCTTCCTCCTTCCTTCCGGTGGCAAGACGTGGTCTCGTATTTTGATCAAAGATCTGCTAGAATCTCCTCTCAGCAATTCCTGCGCCTCTACAATGCGCTGTTGCCGATTGCGCAGGACGATCAGACGTTCGACATACAGAAGTTATGGGGTGGCAATTGGGAGCATCCGGAAACCCAGCTGTCTTTCATTTGCGCATTCGCCTCTTTACAGCCTGATCAGCTGGACGCCAGTACCATCCCGGGCCTGGTTCCAACGTTGACTTTGGACACATATGCGCAATCCTTACCCGAGGTTCAACAACGTGCTGCGTTCGCAGTCAAGCATGCTCTGGTTTCGGTTGAGGCACTGTCAGCCGTGTTTCACGTTGCCCTACACTCCGTACACGCGTCGCAAAGTGTTGAAGCCAAGCGCCTATTCCAAGAGGTCGTGGTGCCAAACTTGGACATCTTTGTTGTCTCTGCATTTGGGGTACCCAAGCCCTGGCCGACAATGGCTGTGGACACGCTAAACTCCCTTTTCGAAAGCTTCTTATACAAGCGCTCAACCGAATATGATTTCGTTCTTGACAGCTTATGGAAGAAGGATAAGGAATGGGTTACCCAGCGGTTAATTGATGCCCATGCTATCAAGCCAACCGATCTTCCCTTGATATTCGAGCACGCCCTGAAGCACAAATGGCTCGATGAGCTTGTGTATCTGCCTAACGGCTTTGGCCTCGACCTCGCTGCTCTGGCACATGCTGAAGGCTACCTCGATTTGGTCAACTGGGCTCGCCGCAACTCCGAGAGGAGCAACGAGGTTGCGCGCTCCCTGCTGCAGTTTTTATTGATCAAAGCGAACCTCGAACTACAATTCCAGCGGCCCCCTGAAGGTCAACCCGCAATCAAGTCCAGCACAACCCTCCAAGTGAGGACGGTAGCCGCTTTTCTGCAGATCTTGGAGGATTTCTTGCCAAAGACACCTTTACAGGATCTCATCATGGTACAAAGATCGTGCATCACTGTTTACCCAAGACTGATCAATTATGGGGAGGGTTTCGACGATATCATTGACGCCAAAGGCAAAGATGGAAATGCATTGCCTGCTGCCGCCAACAGCAAGATGGAAGAGCACTACAAGAAGATGTATGGCGACGAGATCCAAGTCCGCAACATTGTTGAGATCCTCGACCGATACAAACACTCTCGCGACCCCCTGGACCAGGACGTGTTTGCCTGCATGATCCACGGCTTGTTCGACGAGTACGCACATTACGTCGATTATCCCTTGGAAGCTCTTGCAACCACTGCGGTGCTGTTCGGCGGCATCATATCCCATAAGTTGATTTCTGATCTCCCACTGAAGATCGGGCTTGGCATGATTCTGGAAGCCGTCAGAGACTACTTACCAGAGGACTCGATGTATAAGTTTGGGCTTCAAGCTCTGATGCAACTTTTTTCTCGTTTCCGCGAGTGGCCCGGTTTCTGTCGGCAATTGCTGCAGATACCTGGCCTTCAAGGCACCGAGGCGTGGAAAAAGGCTGAAGATGTCGTCAGAGATCACGAGGAAGAGCTTGCTCGATCGCGTAATGGCATAGCAACGCCTGCTCATGGTCCCCCTCTCACCAGCGAGCCACTGACAAATGGCAATGGGACGGAAGCCAGAAGCACCGAGAGACAACCGCCACCATTCACGTCCATCAATGCGTCTGAACGTTCTCCTGGAGTTGACGCCGAGGAGCCTTCAGGCGACATACAAGGGAAAATACAGTTTGTTCTCAACAATCTGACTGAGACAACTCTGCAGACAATGTGCCAGGAGCTGCGGGACATATTGGAGCACCGTTACCAACAATGGTTCGCGAGCCATCTTGTTGAGGAGCGAGCTAAGATGCAACCCAACTACCATCAGGTCTACCTTGAACTGGTCAAACTCTTTGAAGACCGGGTGTTGTGGGGGGAGGTGTTGAGGGAGACGTATGTCAGCGTCGCCCGCATGCTCAACTCAGAGGCCACGATGCAAAACTCTACTGAGCGCTCCCACCTGAAGAACCTTGGTGGGTGGCTTGGTCTACTGACTTTGGCACGTGACAAGCCAATCAAACATAAAAATATCGCCTTCAAGCAGTTGCTGATCGAAGCTCATGACACCAAGAGACTTATAGTTGTTATCCCCTTCGTCTGCAAGGTTCTGCTTCAGGGCGCCAATTCAACAGTCTTCCGGCCACCGAATCCTTGGCTTATGGACATTATCCACCTTCTCATCGAGCTCTACCATCATGCCGAGTTGAAGCTGAACCTCAAGTTCGAGATTGAGGTTTTGTGCAAAGGCCTTAATCTTGATCACAAGAGCATAGAACCTTCTGGAGAAATACTCAACCGCGCCGCTGTAGAGGACACCCAAGACCTGCTTCCCCAGGACACGTTGGAAACGTTTGAGAACCTTTCGTTGAACGGCATCTCAACTGGTGTGACGACTGCTCTCTCGCCTCAGGTCATCGCCGCTTCTATCCCGGACCTTGGTCCTCTTATTCACATACCTCCTACGAACGAGATGGTCGTCACGGCAACACGGCTGCATGAGATCGTCCGCACTGCTCTCACCCGCGCTTTGCAGGATATCATCCAACCCGTCGTGGATCGATCGGTTACGATTGCTGCCATCTCGACACAGCAAATGATTCACAAGGACTTCGCTACTGAGCCTGACGAAAATCGAGTTCGAATATCGGCGGTCAGCATGGTGAAGGCGACGGCTGGAAGTCTAGCGCTGGTGACGTCCAAAGAGCCCCTGAGAGCCAACTTCACCAACTATATGCGGAATCTGTCGAACGATCTCCCGCAGGGTCTACCTGAGGGGACGATCATCATGTGTGTCAACTCGAATCTGGATCTCGCCTGCAACATCATTGAAAAACAGGCGGAAGAGAGAGCGGTGCCCGAGATCGAAGAGATGATTGAGCCCGAGCTGGAGGCACGACGTCGCCACCGTCTGCAACGGCCCAATGAGCCATATGTGGATGCGTCGCTCAGTCGATGGGCGTGGACGATTCCTAATCCATTCAAACTGTCACCAAGTATGGGCGGTTTGAACCCTGAACAGATGGCGATCTATGAGGACTTTGCCCGCCAACCTCGCAGCACTGCGTCCAATGTTCCTTCCCATGTTCCTTCGGCTTCTGACGCAACCCGTTCGCTTGCCAACGAAGTTCTGCAGGACCAATTTCCCACTGTCCCCGGCTTGGGTGCTGCTGCGGAGGCGCCAGCAGTTCAGCATCTCAATTCCCAAATCCAGTCCTACGCGCCAGTCCACAATGGAACAATGGCTGGCGCGAGACCCCAGACATTCCAGATGGATGGTCGCGCGTTGGTTGATCGTGTCCAGAAGCTCCTTATGGAGCTCCAGCGTGTTGCTACCGAGGCCCGTGAAGAGCACTTCACAGACTTGCCCCGGCCTCATCCTGTTCTTGATGTTGTTGACGCCTTGGTCCAGCACATGATCAAGGCATCGCAAACTTCTGAAGAGTTCGCCATCTACGCGGCTGACCAGATAATTCAGCTTATCTTTACTCAGGTCGAGGACAACCTAGCCCTAGAGAGCTTGGTTCACGTCCTAGAGACCTTGAGGAAGATTTCTGGTCCAACGCTGAACAACCGCGTGACTGCTCTTTTTCGCCAGCAGCCTGGGTCGACGTTCCTTACTTTACCTCTCCTTGCTGCGCTGTTGCGCACAGATCTTCTTGACTGGAGAAATATTGACCTGGCAATGTCGAAAGTGCTTCAGCAAAGGAAAGAAGGGTCGCTTGAGTTCTTGGAACAGATGGTAGATCTAACGCTTCTGGCTAACCGACCGATGGCACTCTACGGCGACTTCGTTCGAACACTCGAGGCCGCTTGGTCCTGGATACAAGATCAGCCGGAATCGATAATTGGACAACGCTTGAAGGCAAAGCTTTGCGGCCAAACACTACCGCAGACTCCCCAACAAGAGCCTGACAGCGCTATTCAGCAGGATCAGATGGAGTATGTGTTTGATGAATGGATTCATCTCTGCAACAACCCCAACGCATCGGAGAACTCTGCAATTCTGTTTGTTGAACAAATGCAGATGAGGGACGTGGTCAAGAGCAAGGACGATCTCTTCCTATTCATCAGAATCGCGGCAGACATGTCGGTGGACAGATTTGAACACTTCCTTCATACGACAGGGACACTCACGGATGCTTTCCTCGCAATTGATGCTCTGGCTAAGATGATCAATATCTTCATCCGGCTTCATGACGAAACTGAGCTCGCTCCAACGCCCGCTCGCGCGGTGTTTTTGGACTCCATCCTAGCTTTCATCACCCTTGTTATCAACCATCACCACGTGAAGCGCGCCGATCACTTCAACCAAAGAGTCTTCCATCGTCTGTTGTCGGTCCTGTTGTACGAGATTATTTCAACCGCTGAGCAGCTTTCCGAGACCGAGAGGTCCGGTTTATTTCTTAAGTTCGCTTCCAGACTCGTCGATCTGGGGCCAAAATATCTCCCGGGCTTTGTGTTCGGGTGGCTTTCTCTTCTCCAGCACCGCGCATTCCTGCCCACAATCATGAAAGACCGTGCTGGATGGATCGCGTTTACCAGACTCTTGCAACTACTTCTCGAGCACGTCGGAGAGCAGGTTAAGTCGATTGAACCTTCCAACGTGGCGCGAGAGATCTACCGCGCAACGCTCAAGCTTCTCGTCGTCTTGCAGCACGATTACTCCGAGTATCTTGCGGCTCATTCGCATCATCTTACGATCAGTGTCCCGCCGCACTGCAAGCAGCTGCTCAACGCCATCTTGACGGCGAACCCAGCAACTCATCACAAGCTGCCTGACCCATCATTCCCCAGATTGCAAGTCGACCGGTTAGATGAGGCACAGGAGTCACCTGAGAGCTTGGACAATTCCGCAACTACTCTTCGAGAACTGGGATTGCTTGAAATTCTCGACCATGCGTTGCAAAATGGCCCTTCCGAAGATACGTTGGCCCATATTACCCGAGCCATCACGGAGAACCCGCGGCTTGACACCGGTTTCGGGCATGTGCCTGTCAATGCCAACCTGCCAGTAATTGAGGCAGTTACGTTACACGTCGGCAATTACGCTGTCGAGCAATCGACGAAAAAGGGTACCGATGTTTTCAACCCGGCATCGGCAGACGTAGCTACCATGTCTCTATTGCTCCACGAGCTGTCACCTGAGGCGCGCTACTATCTCATCACTAGCATAACCAATCAGCTCCGGTTCCCGAATGCTCATACTAACTACTTCAGCCGGGTCTTGTTGGAGATCTTTGGCCAGGACATGAACGACCCGGAGGAGACGGAGATTCGGCAGCAAGTCACACGCGTGCTTTGGGAGCGCCTCATCGGATATTGGCCTCAGCCGTGGGGTCTCATGGTGACTGTTGTCGAGCTGCTCAAGAACGAGAAGTACATGTTCTTTGACCTCCCGTTCGTGAAATCAAACCCAGAGGTAAGTCATCGTGGTTGGAAGCTATCCCTGCCGGTTTTCGTTGGTTACTAACGTGGTGTCTCCAGGTCGTCGAACGATTCCATGCTATTTTGCAGCGGGCATGAGAGCACGTGTGAATTGGTATGGGTCTCAATGATTCCGGTTACTTATATCGCCGATTTGAGGATGACGGGTCATGTATCTCATGCTGGGCGTTGATGACTTTGCGGCGGCACGAGATGGAGAACCCTAGTTGAACGGGGATTTGAGGGCTTCAAAGGGATACTTGGTCATCGATTTCTAATTGAAGGCGTTCGAGCAAGAGGGCCTGCGGGAAGGACCCTGTAGTATGTACTGTAAGATAATGACGATTCTGGTGGCATGTTGGACACTTTTTTGCGACTTCAGAGCGAATCTTTTACGCCTTGCGAAGCTCTGCTGTCGTTAAGCCAGCGCATAGCGGGCTAAGTTTGTGAAGACAGCTTGAATTTGGACAAGCCATGCATGATGAGGGAGGTGCCGACATTAGACCTTGGGCACCATCGTTTGATCGTAGGATGGGGCCTCTCAAACTCGGTCCATAAGATAGTCCCAATCTTCGCCTTGACGTAGCCGTGCTGATCTCCGACCGCTAGAGATCGTGGGAGCCTGGATGCGCCGCGGTTCTTCTTTTGCACACAGAGATACGCGCACATAGAGATACGTGCGTGGTTGCTTAGAAATGCGTGGGTCTCCCAGATGGCGTCAGCGCGATAATCTGGGCGGGCACTCGGCATTCAGATTGGGTGAAATGTTTTCCGCCACCTAGGTTGAGCATCATCCGATGTAATGACTTTTAGTACTCTTATTTCGTTACTTCTCATACACAGAGCTTGTTCCACCAGCTCTTGCTTAACACTCCATAGCAAAGGCAGCTCGGTACTATAGATTATCTAGGTATCCGGACAATCGTTGTTTCTTTGTTACCTCCTCCTATGTTGCAATGGCCTCCAACCCCCCACCGTATACATACGTTTCTCCTCGCGAGGGGTATGAAAATGCCTGTCCTTTGCCGAACGAGCTCAACGAGGATGGCAAGAGCTTCAGAAACCCGCCTCGAGACTGTCGGAGCAAGACTTATGAGGCATTTCCGGCGCCGCTGGATAATGGACGCAGAGGAGGCTTGTTCGTGACTTCTCGGCTTCTGGAGGCAACGTCGTCGCTAACATGACGATGCAGTGATGTCCATATTTACCATTTCCAGTCCAACCCGGAGCAAGTCAACCACGCCAAAGATCTCTGGGAATGTATCCGACGAGAGTGTAAGAATTTTGTCTCGCCTCGGCTGACTTGGAGATCTGTTGATGAAGATATAGTCCCTGAGCTGAGAATCTATCGATTTTGGGAAAGGCCAGTTGGCCCGCATCCTCTAGCCATGTTCGAAGTTAACATCTTCACGCCGGCCCAGTTTGGCGCCTTCATTCCGTGGTTAGCTATCTATAGAGGACCCTTGTCCGTTCTCATTCACCCCAATACCACCGAGGAGGGATTCAATCGCAATGCTACTGAGCTGCGCAACCATACCCAACGAGCTATATGGATGGGTGAAAGACTACCGATGGACACAACGGTCTTCTATCGTGACCTGTAGAACCGTTCAAGAGAATATGAAAACTTGTCTCAAATTTTGAAACTCTGGAAAAGAAATGGTCTGCATTGTTTCTCATCATTTCGGCAATGGCATGGCTTAATGGTGTCATTCAAGGCGAAAGCAAGAAACACGGCAAATGGTCTCGTCCAGTGGCTACAAGCATTAATGCACACACAATATGGTCCACCTTACAAATGTCTACATAGGTAGTATGCAGACAGGATACGAGAGGGCATCGGAGCAAGGCTGAAGGACAATCCATTTATTTGTACCTACTTACCCCACAAGAGGCGAGTGCGGTTTGAGCGTTGAGTAGGAGCCGTAGTGACCAATCAGTCACGTGAACTTGTATCAGTCGAACCATGACGTCGCAGCTCATGTTTGTCAGCTTGTGAAGCGGCCAAATCCAAGATCGAATTTAAGATAACTCCACCTACAACCATGGAGTGCACTGCACCTCTTTCAGTAACCTCCCTCATTCCACAATCATTCCAGTCAACAGTCGGTCTTTCTGTCTTTGCGAAGGAGCCACCATGCCTGGTCGGAAACGAACCAGGGCTATCCGGTCGGTAGCTGCAGAGTCCGATGTGCCGGATGTCTACCAAGAGATGCTGGCTGAGGCCGCAGATGTTCATCGTTCAACTTTTGTCGAGCAGCCAACAAAAAGGCTGAAGAGACCTGGAGAGAAAAAGCCCGAGACTTCTATCGCGATGACAAAAATTCTGGCAGCAGAAGGAACCGATGACGACGGTGATGAAGGTATAGAATTTGAAGACGTAACTATTCCTCCAGCGGCGGTTCAGACCATTTACAAAAACTCGGACGATGAAGAAGAAGAAGAGGAGGAGGAGGACGATGAGGACGTGGATGGAATTGAGCTTGAGGGTGTCGATTTTTGGGCTATGCAGCCCGGCGCAGAACCCCTCGAAGAACCCAAGAAACTCACACTGAATCTATCAGAGCACAGCAGCACTGCGACTGGTGCTCGAAAAGGAACCAAGAAACGGAACCCTATCACGAAAGAGGAAAAGGAGCGCCGCGTATCAACTCACAAGACACATCTTTTATGTCTCCTGCTACACTGCGCCCTGAGGAACCGTTGGTGTGATGATGAGCAGGTACAAAACAGCGTCCGTCCTCTTCTCACAAAGAAGATTGTCGACTATCTGAAACCGAGGCCCAATCTTCCCCAATTCGGGCAGACGGAATCGCTAAAGAACGGCCTGCAACAAGCCAGCACTATATTCATGTCAAAGTTCCAAATTACCGAGCGAGGGCTACGACGATCCCTATGGGCTGAAGATTCCGAGCATCTTGCCAATGTGAGTGTGTAGTTCTGTTTCTTCGCTTCACTCAATGACTGATTAACCATGCTCAGTATGAACCGCCGACAGACATGGACTCATGCATGGACTGTTCAGACTTCAGAAACGCGGCTAGGAGGCTTTGTGGGTCTCGGGATGTTGGTGCTCAGCTATATTGTGCCCTCCTACGGTCTGTCGGAGTACGTGCTCGCTTGGTTTGCTCATTACAACCATTGTCATTTGTCCAAGGAGGCCCGAATTTACCAAGAACCCAGGCAACAAAGCTATCAAAGAAGCCGACCAAAGAGGAGAAGATACGGGATCAGCTGCCACGGTACAATACTAATGTACAAGGGCCATTGCCTTCCGCCTCAAGTCTGGTTTCGCCGCTTCGACGACTAGGCCATCCTGATGCCACAGCCTACCAGTTACCCCTACTACCAACCCCGCCACCGACTAGACAACAGCCAACTAAGACGCCGAAGAGGATCCGTGAGTCGCCATTCCCAGTTTACTGGGTTGAGGTGCTGGACGTTGGCCACCAGAAATGGCAGCCCGTGGACCCACTGGTCACGAAATCCATGTGGAAACCTAGAGCGATAGAGCCACCGGCTACCGACAAGGAAAACTCTATGACTTACGTAATTGCGTTTGATACTGATGGCACGGCACGAGATGTTACGAAACGATACGCAAAGGCTTACACGGCTAAAACGCGGCGGCTACGCATTGAGACAGCTGTCGACAATGGTGACCGATGGTGGCGGAGAGCACTGAAGCCGTTTGCACGGAGATGGCCGAATGACCTTGACCAGATTGAGGACAACGAGTTGAAGGCGATCGAAGAACGTGAGCCAATGCCTCGCAACGTAGCGGACTTCAAGGACCATCCAGTCTTCGCGCTGGAAAGGCATCTGAGGCGTAACGAGGTTCTCGTCCCCGACGCACAACCCGCAGGAACGGTTGCAGCCGGCAACAGGGCCCCGCTTGAGAAAGTATACCGACGTAAGGATGTGCGAACAGCTCGAAGCAGGGATAAATGGTACCGCATGGGGCGCGAAGTGAAGCCGATGCAACTGCCTGTCAAATTCTTGCCGCGACGGTCAAACGCTAAACCAGGAGGGTACGTCGACGATGGCTATGGAGGCGACGAGCGAATGGCCACCGGCACGCCTGTCTTCACACAAGAACAGACGGAAGTGTACCGTGCCCCTTCGGTCGTCGATGGGCGAGTGCCAAAGAACAAGTTTGGCAACATCGACATGTATGTTGCAAGCATGCTACCGGAGGGTGGCATCCATATCACGGACGAATTCGATACTGCTGCAAGAGCCGCCTACACGTTAGGCATCGACTACGCACCCGCTCTGACAGGGTTTCAGTTCAAAGGCAAGCGCGGCACGGCAGTCTTTAACGGCATCGTGGTAGCTCAAGAGTACGAGGAGGCTGTGCGTGCGGTGATGGCAGGCTTCGATGACATAGATGCGCAAGCAGAGCACAGTAAGCGATCATTGGTGGCCATCAACACATGGCGGCGGTTTCTCATGGCTCTCCGCATTCGGGAGCGCATATGGGCAGGGGTGGACATCGAGGAGCGTGTTAAAGAAGACGAAAGATTGGTTGAGCTGGCCGCAGCCGATGCGAATGGTGATGTGGCCAAGCATGACATAGAGGAGAGTGGCGGATTCTTTGCTGAGGACAGAGCTGCGATTGATGATAATGCCAGAACTACAGCCGGATGCAAGGTGGGTTTGATGATGGATGCGAGAGACCCTATGGACAGTTACATGGCAGAAAGTAGCGGCGGGTTCGTTGAGAATGTTAACGCACGCGACGGAACTTACATTGCGAGTCAGGTCGCCATGGACAATATTAGAGCCGAACTCAGCAACGAGGAAGGAAGCGGGGTAGATTGTGCAGTTATAGACGATGTTGGAACAGCGGCTGGGCGTGGAGAAAACAGAGACTGGACTGAAGGCAAGGGTAGATTGGAGCCGGAGCCAGGTGACGAAGAGTTTGAGGACGCACCTAGCGACGTTACTGAAGAATACGATATGGAAGATGATGACGGTGGTGGAGGGTTCTTGGTGAATTAGAGCAAGTGATGCTACATGAGGGGGAAGCAAACCGAATGTTAACAACGTCTGGAAGCCACTATGGCAAGAGAATTTACATTACATTTATCTCGTTTTAGCAATTGGGTGGCCGTTCAAGTGTTTTATGTAGACAGAAGAAGGCTTATTGAGAGTAACATGTTGGCCCACCAGCCCCGTCACTTCCACTGGCGCGGGGCCCAAGCTCCTTCCATCTTGACGGGTTACAAGGAGCTGACCTGCTGACATAATAACCACAACAGTCTGTGGGTCATCTCTCCAGTGTCCACCAATTGGTCTTTCCAGAACGCCCCCAGAAAAAATTCTTCCACCCTGTCCTAGGTTTGGTTGTGCTGACTGAGCCTTCCATTGAGATAGGCCCCCCCAAGGTCAAAACTCCAGCGCGTCTCCGGATCAATCAACGCCTTTCAACCTCCATCGGCAGTCTGGTTCTTCCTATTCCGTCCACCAGATCGCTCTCTGGCAGATCCATCACGAAAACCCGCGTCGGATTATTTTTTTTGAAGAGTGAGTAGAGGTCAGTCAGCCCGAATCAATCGCTTCACCACTCCCCCCAACCCCCCCCCAATGCTTTTGCTCTCGAAATCTCTCGAAATCAAAATGCTGTTGCGGCGTTGCGCGGTGGGAGAGAATTTGCAGAAGCTATCGTCGTCGCGACGTTGCGATGTGTGATTGCAATGATTTAGCAGGCGAAACCCGAGCTCCTCGACTGCCCTAGCTTGAGCTAGACCTTGTCACGATCGCGTCAGTCCGCATCTGAGAGCTTCAGACGGCATGTTTTCGAAGCTTTTCGTCCAGCCACTGCCTGGAAGGAACGGCGAGAAAGTGAAGAATGAGAAGAAGAGATTGTACTAAGCGGTAGTTTGCCACAGTCAATTAAACCCGCCTCGACTTCGAGGGCTTGCCGCTTTGCCGTGCAACCGAATCGCGACGCGTTCTGTGTATGCGCGAACCCGAAATCGAAGACCGCCATTGCTACCGGTTCTTGACACGTTTCTCATTATCAACAACCTACCTAGTCCTCCGTCTATCGGTTTGCCCAATTGACTTCATTGGCTAGTTTCGTTGCTTTACGCAATCGAATCACTGTTTCCTTCGCCAATACACCAGCCAGCTGCCTGTGTGTCAATACCAGGAGGCAAACCAACTTTCTCGATAAAACGGAACTTGGACGGGGTGCTTCCTTTCTGCCGTTAAGCGCAGCTATATGCCAAAGGGGATACGTTTTCATATATCGCGATTTGGCACGGTACATTGGTCATCATGAGCTCTGCGCGCGAAGGCGACCCGGCCGAGGAGGAAAGAATGCCGATGCAGGGCCTCCGGGAGGACAAACTCGAAGGCGACAGGGTGCACGAAGAAGGAATACACGAAGACCGGATACCGGAGGAGAGCATCCAAGATGAGAGAGTTGAAAGTGAGAGAATTGGAGACGACCGACTACAGCACGAGCGTTTGTCGGACGAGAGCCTTCCCGACGAGCGAATGCAGGATGAGCGAATCCACAGTTATCCATCCCCTCAGATGCCGGAGGAGCGAAATCAAGACAGCGACCGGATGCAAAGCTACCCTTCTCCTTCCACCGAGCCGCAAAACACCGGTCCATATTATCACGACGATTCACGGGACGACACTCAGCAGGATCAGCAACAGCCGCCGCCTACACCCCAACAGCAACCCTCCCACTCTGCCAGTGTCGAGGAGTTGCAACTGGCTGCTCAGCTTGGCCAGGATCTAGCGGCAGAGCCCATGATGCATGTCACAGATCCCAACATGAATGTTGAAGATCCCGGCTTGCGCAGCATCATGCCTCACCCCCACTCCCACCCTCACCCAGAGCAACCCCAGCCTCAGCCTCAACCCCAGCACCAGGCACCTCCTCCACCCCTCCCCCCTCCTCGCCCGTACGTTCCTGAAGAACCCCTTTCCGAGTCTCTCCAGCAACACGTGTCTGTGCCTGTGGCAATGGATCACCACAACCTTACCCAGTCATATGCTCTCGGCGACAGTACGCCACCGAGAAAGCGATCCAAGGTCTCCCGCGCTTGCGACGAGTGTCGTAGAAAGAAGGTGAAATGTGATGCCCAGTCCGATTCTGGAGACAATCCATGTTCCAATTGCAAGCGCTCTGGCATTCGCTGTATGTTCAGTCGTGTTCCTCAGAAGCGTGGCCCAAGCAAGGGGTAAGTTGAGACTCTTACTGTTCATTCTGCGCCAGAGCCAGACTGACCAACTGACTGCAAATGTGGCAGATATATAAAAGAACTTGCCGACAGGATCAACAGCATCGAGGGCAAGTTGGAGATCCAGAGTGAGTCTTTGCCACCCGATATCATGGTACACTGGACATCTGCGGCAGCATCACTTAACTCGACACCAGGTCCTGCTGAGGACGCCAGCCGCAAGCGGCCATTCTCTAGTATTTCCAGTACCGACCTTTCTACTCCGGCACCGCAGAGACAGGCCACTTGGGGTACGGAGCATCGTCCTCTTCAGCCCATGACAACAACGTCGGATCGCTTCCAGTCATCTCCTTTCGCTGCCAACGGCTTGGCTCCCCAGCCCATGCCTATCAAGAGTGATATGCCCTCTCGTCCACCAGTTGCTCCGATGGATGGCCCTGTTACAGATATGCCTGATATTGACCAGGCTCGAGACGTAGACGACGAAGTGTTTAACGGGTTAGTGGCCCCGACAGTGCGACAGTCCCAGTCGCCATCCGCAATAAACTAACCCTAGGGCGTTAGTTATCTCACTGTAATCCAGCCCTACCTCCCGTTCTTGCCGAGCAGTAAGGCGCAGATCCAGGACTATTTGGCACAGTGCCCTGGGCTTCTTCGCGAGGCATTCGTTGAAGCACTCTCAGGAACTATCCATTCTTTCCCTTCTTTCCAGTCAGGTAGCGCTGGAGATGTTCGTCTCGCCCATACGCTGCTGGTGGAATGGGAGGCTAGCGATTCCACATCGCGAACCCCTATTGCGAACCTGGTTTTTCTCCAGACCCTTCTTCTCATGATTATTGAGGCAGACAACCGACCTTTAGGCTCTATTGGTGCACCCAAGGAATCACTACTGGGTAGAGCAGTAGCGAGTGCCAATGCTTTGAAGCTGTATCAGGCCAAGGCGGACCTGTCCGAGGCTGAGGCCGGAACAGATACCGAGAGTCAGCTTCGCGTCAGAATATGGTGGTCACTTGTCATGCTTGACAGATGGAACGCAGTGGGTGCTGCGGTACCTTCATTGATTCGCGATGAGAGTGTCGTTGTATCAGCCAGCTTGAAGGCGGTTGTTGGAGAGGTCCAATATCTTCTGATTCGTAAGCTGAGGCCACAAGCAGACCATCTTCTCCGGCGACAGTGGTATACTAACCATCATCGCAGGTGCCTCTAAGCTTTTGAGCCGCGCATCGGTCATGATTACCAACTTTCAAGAGCCTTTGAACTCGACTTTTGCTGATCGGATGGTGGGTTCTTTCATGGACGCCTGGGTGGAAGACTTCCGCGAGGACCTGCCAGCTCATATTGAGGCTGGCTCATACCCCGTCGTCCATCTGGTCTACTGGTATTGTCGCTTACTGGCTTACCTGCTTAATCCCTCTGCCAAGTCAACGGATGCCCTGTGGCCTAGTCAGGAGTTGGTTAACCTGCTTGTCAGCCACTCACAACTCATCACACCCCTGCATCATCACTTCACTGTTCTTGCTGTGCTGATACTGGTTGAGCTGGCAAAGGTGGACAAGACAAAGGAGGATGCTACACGGCTTCTTGGTGAATTTCGCGACTCGTCACTGCCAGCTTCAGTTTTCGATGGCCTGGTCCGGGACAAGATTGCCGATCACCTTCGTCCATCCACTAGCGCCGCTGCGGCTTCGGCCCCTTCAGCGATAGAGGCGGCTGCCAGTCAGGGTTTGCAACACTTAGCCGACCTGGCGACTCTCTCGTCGGCAGCTGTGGGTAAGACGGAGTCTGCCTTTACGTACCGCACCGCGCCGAACTACGAAGATATGGGCTTCGACCCTCGACCGCTTCTTCTTGTCGGTTACCTCAATGTTGTCCGCGCAACTCAGCAAGCAGCTTAGGATGGCTCTTATCTTGCCTATGCCTGACACCAAGAGGAACAAAAAGATGAAGTCAAGACCACAGCTGCAGCAGGTGCAGCTAGACAAAGCACTCGGGTCACAGCTACAAGCGCAACAGAGCGGTCAGCAACAAGAGCAGTTGCAATATCAACCGCGGCAGCAGTTGAATGAGCAACAGCTGGAGCAATGGGTTATGTCATTTCGACATGCATTCATTATAGACAGGACTTCCCCAATCATTCTGCATGTATCGATCCGAACAGTAAACGTGTACTGCTGGCGTAACTCGGGATGACCACGGTGAACGTTGTGGCATAGTGCGGTTGGGCGCGCCTAAGCTGGCAAGGAGCTGCCAAAAAAGAAAGTGCAGCCAACAGTCTCGCTTCTGACTTATCCCGCCTGGATGGATTGACAGGTTGTATTATAGTACAAAAGTGCGTTGTATGTATCTCTGCAGGCCTGACCCTGTTGTGGGCCCTCCCCCTAGATGTTTGTTTCTGTTCCCCATAATTCCGCCTTGGGCGTCGGCTGATTCCCCGCAAGAGTGATGTTGTCACTTGTGACGCGGTGCGAGCTGCAGCCACGTCGCGATGCTCTCTCCCTGTGTCACTCTGTTCACATCATCTCTAGCCCCCATTTCCAATCTCATTTCACTCACGCACCCTTACACTCAAGCGAATGCCGCCGCTCCCATGAACGAGTTTCTTTCCCATGAAGAACCCATTCTCTTCGGTCATCCTTGGTAGCTGTACTGGAGACAGCTTCGCTGGCAAGCCGAGCGCAGTTGAACAATCCTCCTCATCCCGAGCGTGCTGTGTCAGCATCGCTCATTAGTCCATCACCGCCCGGTGTATGCATTCTACGCTGCCTTCTATCTTGGGCTATATATCAATATCGAGGATATCTTTATTGGTCAGAAATTCATTCACATGTGGTTTGGGTTACGGGATACAAGATATTGTCCCAGGCAGTATCCGGTGTCTCGCAGGAGGGGCATATGCCATAGCTCCTAAATTGCTACTTGGACTTGGTTCTCCAAGAATCGATGTACGGGATTGTAATCACTAAAGGCCGTCATCCGTTTGTTTCAGTGGTATGTGGAATTCAACGGGTGCTTGAGTATAATATATATATATAAAAGCATCTTCCTTGTGGGCTTCTTCGCGGCCGCCAAGACGGCCCTGGCCCTATCGCAAATGTAGACGGCACCGACAAAAACAGTTTTATTCCATTCAGAAGAAGATCCCTGACTTGAATTTTACCTTGTAGGCACGTAGGTAAGGGGAGGGGCATATGTCCTCGCAATGAGCAGGTTGTATCTGTATGAAAACCGCGCTACGTAATGTGACGGTATTCTTCTTGTCAATCCCCTTCGTCTCATGCTTGCCAAGCACAACTGCTCACCGGGACCCAATCTGGTGGCATCTCCACATGAGAAGGGTCCGAAGATGCGCCGGTGCTGACAACGATTGATGACACATCTATCACCGCTCGTCCACCAGGGGCAGTTGGACGGACAAGGTCTTGGCAGGGGCAGTTGGACCCACCGACCAGCCAGCTCAAGATGGGCTGGCTGGCTGTGATAACATAGACATCCATCTCAGGCTCAACTTAGTTAGCCAATTCCCTTCCTCCTGGGGAAGAATCGTCCAGGACAAAATGATGCGATGAAGCCGATGGCATGTAGGGAAGGTATGCAGCTACTGCCCAAAAATAGGGGCCTGGGTTCATGAGCCCTACTTCGTGCGAGCCGCCTACAGCGGGAGTAAAGTTGTGACCTAGGTACGCTTGCAGCTGGTATGCCATACTCCAAGCACACCACAACGCACCTCAACTCGGCTCACAGCGACGGATAAGTGGACAAGATCATACTCGTATCCCTGTTCGCCCCCAAGGGTAATTGAGCGAGAGCTCTTCCCCAGGGGATCACGGTACAAGACACAACTTAATCGCTGTTGCCGGCAGGCCCTTTCGCCTGGCCCGAGTGGACCCCTGTCATTAAAGAAAGCTACGTAGTTAGCTTTGCATTACGAACATCTACATCCTATTACTGTGGTAGATTGCCTGGGCCTGTGCCCCTCACTCATCTCTTCTTCATCAGTTGGCATCCACGTACCTAGACTGTCCAGGTTCAGGCGAAATACATTTGCTAGCCTTGACAATCGGAAAATAAGACGGACTTACAGTAATACTACTTCCCAAGTCTGGGCACAGTATGAATTTTTCGGCACTGTTGGATCTATGATCCAAAACCTACAGCACGGTATAGTTAGGATAATTGTGCTCAGCAGGTTTTCTCCGGGTCGGTCACCCGACTGTCTGTCTTACTGACTAGCTGCATGAAGTCGCATACGTTACAAATGAGACTGAAAATCGGCCTGTTAGTTGGAACTCGATGAAGGATTCATGCCCCCCCTCCGGACAGAGGCGGGCACTGGATGTCAAGCTGGCGATAAAACAGTGTACCCCCAAGCGTGACAATACTAGCCACTTCTTCAACATTGGTAAACGTCTTATTTCGAAATCTCCTTCAACTTGACAATGGTCAACTCCAGTCTGATCGAATGCCGAAAAGCGGAACACGATTTATCGTAAGGTGTTACTACGTACGTTGGAGGCTTAGTGGCAGTTGAAGTTGTGCGCAACAACAACAACCCCACCATCTTTTTTTTTGTCCATTTGTCCATTTTTTTTTTCACAGGCCGGATGCGCCTGCAACGGTTTTCTTCCTTTATACCCCGTCAATTGTTTACTGTACACATTAGGGTGGGTAAATAGCATCCCAAAAGGCAAAAGTAGAACTGATGAGGAAGTTGAGACAAGTATACATAGCCATGAAAATGTCTCTGCGTCTCTATAATCATGGACCAGTCGATGTGACTGGTACTCTCTAAGCATCCTTAGGCCTTTCGACAAGTCTATTCTCCTCAAGCCTTTTAAATACCAGCTTATCCATGTGCTCTAGAAAATAATGGATCACTGTGAAAACGAGCAAGCTCCTTCCTAGCCTCCAGCGTACCTACATAATTCGTCGTCTAACCATTCAGCCGCTCTTCCTGGCTCACCCAATATGCTCCCCGCATGCCTGACGCCATGTCCAAATGATGATGATGGTAATAATGAGATGCAAGTCACTCTCTTTCGAGCCGCCGCCCCTTCTTTTTTCTTTTTTTTAAAAAACCATAGCCATAAATAACGTAGAAGGAAAAAAAGGTTGCAAAGCCCACTCCGAAGAAGACGAAGAAAGAAGATGAAAAAAGGTACAGAAAGTAAACAAAAGCTCTGATGCCTTGAAGATGGAGTAAAATAACGTCTGCGCCGACTCCATGGATCTGGATCCCGGGCGGGGCGCGTCCAATCAGTCAGCCACCGTAAATCTCCTATGCTCAAAATCCTTGCGCCTGTACTTGCCGTCTAAATCGATGGGCCGGATATCATGGGCGTACAAGCGTTGAAACCTTTTGCTTTTCTATAACAAAACGCCTTATTGCAATGTCCAAGAGTCAGCGTGGAATTGCGGCAAACTGTCGGGAGACTCGTGGTAAGTGGTGATGCCGTCATTGAACTGCTGGCCCCAAAATGCAGGGTCATCGTCAAAAGTAAGAGACCCGCCAGCAATAGGACCGCCATCGTCAAAAGAAGAGGGTGCCGTCACGAATTTGGTGCTCGATGATTTGGCGAAGCTGTCGTAATCAATAGTGCTGAGGTCCGCGCCGGTAGCAAGGTAACTTGCCGGATGGATGAAGCTGCTGCTCCCGGTACCGAAGCCGTCATAATCGCTGTCACCAGCGATAAAATTGTCCTCGACCTCGGAGACTTCACCAGACGTCGAGGTTGTGGCTGCCAATGTGGGGGCTGGCTCGGAGCCGGTACCGAAATCGAACATGCCATTGAAGCTCTGCGCACCAGCCTGGCTGTAGCTGGAGGGAGCAAACTTGTCCGTTCTGTCTGTGAGGTCGATATGGCTCCAATCTACAGAGGCGGCACTCAGTCCGGCGCTGAAGATGGGCGCATCGTGATCTGACATTCCGGAAGCTCCAAACAGGTCAAATGAGCCATTGGGTACATATGACGGGTATTCGATGCCAGACAAATCGAGCGGTGGCAGCTGATTGTTGAGCTGCTGAAAGCTAGAAGAGCCTCTCATCAGGGGAGAAGCAGCTTCAGACTTGACGAGTCGCTGTTGGCGAGCGGGCGCCACACGGCCCGTTACAGGGTCCTTAAGAGGGGTGTCGCTGATGCGGTCGGGAGAGTGGCTGCCCAGACTGCTGGTGCTGTGTAGGGAGTTGACACGGTTTAGTTGGTAGGGCCCGCACTTCTGGGAGGCCTTGTTATGTTTGTGAGCGGGCTTGTGATGGCCATGCTCGTCGAAGGTCAGCATGCCATCAGAGTGGACCGTGTTCGCACGACGTCTGCGGATGGGCGGCTTCGGTCGGGGAGCGCTGGCTTCCTTGTCGGAGTCGGATTCGGGGACGGTGTCAAGGGCTGGCTCCTTTTTGTGGCTGCAAGTGCAACGACCACCGTGGTTGCAACAGCAAGTCTCTATTGGTGACGGAGGACCGTGTTAGAGGGGTCTTGGCCTTCCTATCTCACCGAGGGGTATTTCCTTCGTCCAAGAGCAGGCTCACCTCTATGACCCTCAACTGTAGGCTGCAGGTGGGCGCATTTGCTTGTCTTCTCGCCACAATCGCACTTGATATGGGCGGAGCGCGACTTGCGCATTGAGCGACAATGCTGACATTGTGAGACGGGGCGGCCCTTTTTGTTGATATGTTGAAGGGGGCGATCTGCGGCGAGGGGGCGGTTAGCTGCACATGTTTTGATTCAAAGGTTTTTTTTTAATCAATCTCTCTCTCTCTCTCTATCTCTCTCTTCCACCGGGTTGATGAACAAAAGCTGCGTGCGTATAAACAAATCATTGGCTAAAAAGACAAAAACAACAAAGGGTTGAGAATGCTCGGGCAGTTACAAACAACAAACGACAGGCTCGGCGGCAAGCCCGAGTTGCACGGATGCGATTGAAGGACAAAGAGCGGGAGGCAGAACAAGAACAACAAACCGACTTACCAGAGTGCTGGCAATTGCTAACACGGTGACCCCGAACGCAGGCCTCGCAGGCGTACTTCTCCCCGTCAATGATCATGTCGGGCAGTACGAAGCAAGCAAGCAACAGACGCAAAAAGAAGGATTGGGAGGAGGGGGGGAAAGCGATTCTGAGTTCCCCGCCACGAACGAGTTTGGGGGAGGAGAGAGATCGAGACGATCGGTCGGCCGGCGCCAAAAGACACGGTTGGAGTCAAGTCGAGTCGAGGCAAGGCGAGGGTATGGTAGGTTGGGTCGGCCTGGAAAGTGGAATTTTCTTGCCCTGGGACGTGGAGCGGGAGCTCTTCGGTCTCGTTACAGAATGTTTGGCGTGGGCTGGGGGGCCGTGTTAGTCCCCCTGGTTGGGATGCCGTGGGGTGCGATGGTCAAAGGCAGGGCCGGCCGGTAGCGGAAGCTGGAGGAGGGCTTTCGAGGGTCTGTACAGTACGGGTCGTGGTGCGTGCTTGGCGCGCTGCGGCTGGCAGTAGAAAACCCGTTTTGATCAGGAGGGTGAACGGCTCAGACAGCGAACACCCTGAAGAGGAGAGGGGGGATAGGACGGCTGGAGTAACAGTGACGCCGAGCACAGCAGAGGTGTGGAGGTCTATGAATAGGACATGACCATGGGGTATATCTGCTAAGAGATTTTCATAAAAATCCAATCAAAAACAAGAGATGGAGGCAGAGGGAAGGGCAGGGTCGGCCAAGCTTGTGTTCTGGAGTGAGTTGTAGGGAGGTGAGGTAGGTAGGTACGAGGGTACTGTACAATTTCAGACCAATTGATGGATGTCAACGCTCGGTAATTCCAACAAGTGGCCAACGTTAGTTTGAGTGGATGTTGAGTGGGGGGGGGGGTTGGATCAATCGCTTGTCCGGTGTTGTCTCGTCTTGTCTTGCTTTGCTCCTCGAACCAGTACGAGTGGGAGGCAGAAAGAAGGAAAGAGGAAAGAAAGAAAGCAAGTCCTTTTCCCCGGCTCTCCTGGGGTGAGTTGTAAGGACCAGACCCGACGGGGATTCACCAGCGGGACGGAAAGCTGACGTTGCGCGGCGGTGGCAGGTATTTGACGATGAGGTAAACGGGGCGAGAAGCAATGACAGCAAGGTAACGAACGGTACGTCCGTCGGTAACAGCTCGGTTGCCACGTCAAAGTTTCGCCTTGTATCGATCGATCCCTTAGTACCCTTTAGAACACCTTGGTTGCTTTGCCTGGGAGGAAGAGCAACGAAGAAGCATGAGCGAACGGGATACCTACTGGTATGGTCGGTATGTACTTGGTAGCGGGCCGCCGTTCACAACGAAGGACGTGCACAGAGAGAGAGACAGAGCAATAGCCGGGTTTGGCGCCCAGGATTGAACGGAGCTTTGGGGGGGGGGGGGGGGTTGCAGGGACTGGAGTCGAGACTGGGACTTGGATTCGAAGGAAAACCCTGCGTGCGGGTTGGTCGTTATGAGTGGGAGAGATCGGAGGGGTGTGGGAAGCGGTACAACGGGGGTGGGGGTTTCTGGTCTTGTGTTCCTCCCAACCCTGACTGTGCTGCGCTGCGCAGCTCTGCAACGGAACGGCTGTCAAAAGTCGGTAGTAGGTACCTTTGCTCAAAAGTAGAGCTAGGCAGGTAGGTAGGTAGGGAGCCGGTGCCTTGGAGGGTTGCCCTGTGCGGGAACTCGGCTTGCCGCGATGTGCAAGCTAAAGGATGGCAGGTTAAGCTGCCCGTGACCAGAGTGAGGTGAGAGTAGAGTGCCTGACACCTTACTCCGTAGTTACCAAGCAATTACCCCGAGCGAGGTGAGGCGAAATTTTCATAGAATGTAACTCGTCTGTGAATGCGTGCAGATGCGATGCTGCATGGAGATGGAGACGCTGCCACCCCAGCGCAACGGGGATGGGCGACGCAAAACGATGTCGTCCTTTGGCCTTCCTTGGCCTTGGCCTATAGGCAGTAGGGGGGCGACGGCGGTTGGTCGGTTGTTTGGTCCTTCGGTGGTGAAGCCCGAAGAAGAGCTATGAGGGAGGGGCCTGGGGTCAGCCAAGGGCGGGTCTAGGGCAAAGTGTCGGGAATGGCTCGCTGAGGGCTGGAGCTAACGCGATGTGGCTCACAGTACCTGGCATGGGGACTCGGAGGTGAGATGCGGGTCTTTGTACGCTGCGTCTGACCTTGGTTATGCGGCCGCGATTGGTTGAGGGATGGGTGATGACTCGGCTTGGGTGCCGCAATGTCCAGCTAGCCCGCCAGGCTGTCTTGCGCCGTACCGAGAGTGGTGAGAGGGGAAGGGGAGGGGAGGGAGAGGGGAGGGGAAAGGGCACGAGACGAGAGTGACAGATAGAGGGACCGACAGACAGGCAGCAAGGCAGCATAGAATGTGTGGGAAAGAGCTGCCGCCTGTCAAGATGGCGATGGAGTAGCTATGATGTAACGATGGCTAAAGTGGATGGCGACTCGGCCACTGTATTCGAACACAAACAAATGCGAGTGTAAGTAAACTGGGGTCGAAGTGACCGACCGCTTCGTGCTTACGACGGCACAGAGAAAAGACTACCTGTGTCGATGGCGTACGAAGCGCAGGCTAATAAATATATCCTACCTAGACACCTCGCTGGTCAAGGGGTAGAGCAATGTTTCGCCTCACCAAAAGTGCGAGGCAGAGAATCATAGAGGGTGGCAGAAAGAGGATGAAAAGGATGGCGACACGATAGGACGAGCGGATGGATGCGGCATGCTTTTTCAATGGGTTGTGACCGTGGGCAAGCAAGGACGAGTGAGGTGAGGAGAGGAGAGCGAGCGGTACGAGGCAAGAAGACGAGGCAGAGAAGAGAAGAGAGCATAGCATCAGCTCGGACGGACGAACGGCGACGGCGACGGCGACGGCGACAGCAACATGGCCATGCCATGGCTGCTGGAGCTTCCTTCTCCGGACATGGTCGCAACGCTGCTCTGCTGGTGTCGGTATCGGCGGCGCGTTGGCCCTTTCTGGAATCTGATGTGTGGTGGGCGTGCAGGTGGGTGTGTGACTTTTGTATCTGCCAGTTCTGCTTCACATCCCGATGTGATGATGATGGAAGGCGGTGGGATTGGCTTGGGGGAAGAGGGGGGAGGGGGGAAGGGGCAGCCGGCCGGCCTGGTCCAAGGAGAAAATGGCACGGTGTGACGGGATGGCATACAGTAAGTAATATGGCTGGCGATGGCGATGGCGATGGCCGGGACTGGGCTGGGCTGGGCTGGGATATCTACTTCGTACGTGTGGATGGATGGATGGCTGTCGTCGGCAGTGGCCGGATGGAATGGAGAGGATACGGGAACTGCGTCCCAACTGAGAATCCTTTCTGATTGGCGCACCGCCATGAGTGGGTAGGTACCCACCTACCCTGTACCAGGCAGGTGTGAGAAGAGAAAGAGGCACCTATTAAATTACTTCCCTACCTACCTAGGTAGATACCTTGGGTTCCTCGCAGTAGTAATTACCCACCGAGACACAAGAAGGACAGGAAAAGGAATGCAGCCAATCCAGTTGAGAAGATGAGAAGCGTCAAGAGGCTGTAGAAGAAAGAATTCACTCAAGCCCATCCATTCGAACCGTAGCATCAAGCCAATCAACATAACGATAATGATAATAATAATAACAATAATGATAATAGAAAACACCTCAGAGAAAAACGCAGACTGCAATAGAGCACATCACACAATATGTATGTAACCTCAGCTGATTCCCAACTTCTCATGATAGTCAAGACGACTGCTCAAAGCCAGGTGCCCAGCAACGGGTCGTAAGGTTGTTCTATGCCAGGAGCGAAAACACCAACATCGAAAGAGTATACGACGGTTGGTGCCGATCTACGCAAAGCGTAGGTCTGGCAAATTCATCGTGTTCAGAGAATGACAATACATCGAAACATGCGACACACCAATAATACCAATACTTACTATTGTTCTGACTCTCTCGAGTAAGCAAGCAACGGCAGCTCTGAAGGCTTGCTTTCGAATGATTCGAATAAGGACTGGGCGGGGGTGAAGCTGGATGTTAATCGACGTAGGGCAATTTCACAAGCCTCACCGGCTTCGTGTAGGAACCGTGACCCAAGGGCAGTATGGCTTGTGCGGCAACAGTAGTCGCTCAATTGTCGAGCGCATCCCTCCTGCTAAGAGAGAGAAGCGTGTGTGTCTGCATGCCGTATTCGCCAGCCCGGGTTTTCTGATGAAAAAAGGGGGGGAAATCATAGGTACTCGCTCCATGCCAGTTCAGCAAATCGAGCTTTAGACCAGAGAGAGAGCTCGGTGGCTACGATGATTGGGAGCAATGCCCGCGGATGACGGTGCTTGACCATATATAACCCGCAGTAAGTGCCTGGGAGGCAAAGGAGGGTTGGAAGGTTTGACGCTTGATATTGGCCAAAATGCGCGGGTGGTTGGCAGTGTTGAAAGAAGAAGCGGAATGAAAAAAATTTGCTGCGAGAAAAGAGCGATGGGATAGGATAGGTTAGGTACGTGGGGTGGGGTGGTGACCATTCGGACCTGAGGCACAAGCGCCACCAATAAACCAAAACCTGAGGTTGGGAAAGGTGTTTTGGTCCGAGATAAGATAAGAGACGAGACAGAAATACCGAGCTGGTTTACGGATAGTGTAGGTACAATACCCTACGTGCACTAGCACACTCATCATGCATCCCTTTTATGTGCTACCAAGGCTTCAATCCGAGGCTTCTTTCCTGATCTCGTTTGCGAGTCCAAGCCATTGTTTGGACTGCTCACAGCTTCAAATTATGGTTGTGGTCTTACTATGTAGATTGGTCTGTTGGGCGTGTGACATAATTAGCTTCTAGAAGTTTGATCGAAGGCGACTAGATCGGCCCAACCGATGCGAGGAAGGCAGGGTATGGTTGAGAAACGCCGTCTGGTTGGTTCCTGTCTGCCTTAGAGGTCATCAGTTTGGACACCGAGCCTGTCCCGTCACCATGATTGGTACGGATTGAGATCCAGCCCATAAGCGGCACAGTCGTGTCGTGCCTCTGCATATTAGCTTGGATCAGGTACCTTGAGTGCTGTGCCTCTCTGCTCGCCTCACATCAGCAGAGAGATAAGAATCTTTTTCATGACTCTCGCCACCCCCGGCCCCCCTCAGCATTGGTATACGTAGGGTCAGTGTATGTCACTGCTACCAGCCGTCGATGGCTCCGTCCAGGGGGGGCAGTCAAGCAATGACTGATTCAAGCTGGTGGCCTATTCGCCGACTGTACCATACGACGCTGAAGTGATCAATGGCGCAGGTTCTTCCGCCCTACCGTGCAAATAACAAGCGGAGCTGCTCGCTCTTTCCCGGCCCGGCTGCGCACCGAAATGGCTTGAAGAACCGCTGGAACCGACCCTACCAAGGTACCCAATACAGACAGCTAAGGCAAAGCATGGCGGATCCAAGGGAATAGGGCATGTCATGTAATTTATAACTAATAATTAGTAGGTAAGAGTGACATTGCACGACACCAGGATTTCCAGGTGAAGTCGCTCCGGGCCATTACGACCAGCAATGAGTCGCGGGGCAGGGCCAAGCCCTGTCGCCAAGTCATAAGAATTGAAGACATGCTACCTCAGTACGTGAAGAGACGCTCGCTCCTGATCCGCTTATGCATTCTACAGATGCAGGGCAGGCGTTCGTTCGAGACCCTCTCCTTGAACGGGCAACCGTGGGCTAGAGAGAGGGAGAGCCTTCAAGGTGGATATCCCCCCCCTTTGCAGTTCTGGCGGGACGGCATGTGAGGCTTGGTGGTCTGCACTCCTGCCTCAGTAATATGCTCTGGGTAAACAAAAGCGCCGGTATCAAGTATCCGTGCCGGGGATCCGCCGTGGATCGAGTCAGACTAGACGCCGTTCTCTCCCGACCACATGATGCCGTCCAACAAGACCTCCCAAGACATCACCGGGCTGCAAGTTGCCCAGTCTGGCAAGACGGTGGTTCCTGGAGCACCCGCAAGGTCCCGAACCCATGCAAGTCCCAAAGTTGAGCCAAGTGCCACCTGCATCTTGGTGGCCTTCTGGCAAGGCAGTAGTAGCATGGCATGGAGGGTACAATCACAATCACTTATGTACGATGGTACACCCCGTCTTCCGAGAACAGGCAAAACGCACATGCAATGCGCATGCAGCTCCCGAATGAATATGACATGAGGGCCGTTAGTGAGATGGAAGCGAAGCCATGGTCAGCAGCAACAGGACCGGGGCGTCTCGCGCCTACCCGAGGGGTTGACTGAGACCACGAAGCCCTGCTGTCGAACCACATAGTTGATGTCTCTTTCTTGCCTCTAGTGTCCTGTGTGAATTACCCGCCAGATGAGACACTTGTTTCTCGTGGTCCATTAGCCGGGTCTAGTGGTATTCCACGGATAAACGTGGTTCAAGTAACAGTAAGCAGGAGCCCGGTAAACGACAGGGCGGCCCCCTTTTGTGACCGCCCAGCCCGACTACACGCCCTTCTCCCGCCCCCTCCTGCTTATTTTTTTATTTTTTCCAGAGGCGCCGGCCATCCAGTCTTGTCCCCAAAGATACTGCTCCGCACTCCGTCACTACTCCCCTTGCGACCATGTAGGAGCCGTGTCGTTCGGACGGTACCTTTGACTAATAAGGGAATTCCGCTAGCTCCATCGGGCCTTGGGCCGCTGGATGTTGAAAATGCCGGCTGTGTGTTTCTACAAATACGCAAACGTCAGTCGGCCGTCTTTTGACTCGAGATCTTGTCATATGAGCCTCGTCTCTCAAGATCTCTGTTGGCAACTGTCTCTCGTCATTCATTTGTTACGATCGTGACATCATACAACAGTGATTCCGCTATTGGTTTACATTGTAGACCAAGCAAGTGAAGGCAATTCCTCTCTGGGGCTGACAACCCCGTCCGAGTATGTGCGTATATCGTCTTGATAGAATGGCATCGAGTAAGCTCGGTTTCTGGTGACTGATCCAGGCGTTGAGCTCCGTGGTCTCTGTAAATGGTTGTCAGAGTCTAGTCGGTATTCCGGGAGAGGGAAGTCCGTACAGTTTTCCACACGGGATCCGAATCAGGGGCCACCCGCAAAGATCGTGAAACGGCCGAGCAACTAGCAAAGGAGAAGAATGCTATACGTTCGATGACGCCGCATTGTCTGTCCTTGTCTATTCTTAATGTTCCATTTGCAAAGCTATGGCATCATCCCCTTGGGAGACGCATGGCTGCCTCGGTTAAGTGAATCTGAAAACCAAAGGGCAATGGCTCATTAGGCATCAGCTTTGTCTGGGAAATACTGTTCATACATAAATGATTTGGTGGGTCTCCCAGGGAAATTTCGGGATGGCGTGTCAACATCAGTGTGAAAATCATATATTCATAGTCTGTTGGAACTTGGCTACGGTTTCTTGCCCAGTCTGCACCTACCTGGCCTCCGGTTTCACAGACCAACGCAGCTCCTTGACCTCACTAAGGCCCCTCGGGTTGCCCAGCACGAGACACTATATTCAGTTTGTCGGTTGTGACAGCTTCTCCTCCCAACATTTTGTAATATGCTTATGAGATTTGTATTTCTTATGCTTGCGCTACGGGAATGGTCAGTTGTCGTATGTCCCGGTTATAGTCCTTGCTCAGCTATGTTTCCATGACGTTCCAGTCCCAGGCACTTCCGGCTACGCTGAGAATTACTTGGGCCCAGCAAACGTGACTCTCTGGACCTGTAAGCCGCCATACAGCTGAAAGTGACTTCCCGGCTGGGTAATAAGAATAGAACGAGCTCGAAGAGAGGCATCACGCTCTAGGTAGATGGAGTAATTTATGGACCAAACTCCCAAGACTGATGTGCTGTGGATATTCATACCAGTATACAACATCTGCCCAGATCCCCGGCCTACTCAACAGTAGCCCGTCTCCCAATTTTGTCTCGCTTAGGAACTGTCTTTGATGTCGTCCCGAAGCTGGCTCGTTCACCCTGTACCGTATAATGATCCAGTGACCCTCCGGAAGGCTTCGCCAGAAGGGGAAGAGGGACTTTTTGACGGCCGACAGGCCCAGCTTAAGGCGTCGCTATTGAATGTATTCACTGGACATTCATCAAGCTTTCAGACAAAATAAAAGACAGGGAAAGTGCCACCCCTTCCAATGACCCTCTTCTTCCATGGAAAGTGGCCAGAAACATCAACGAAGGTCAGCCATGAGTGGTGGGCGCAGGATCGTAGCCCATATTCAACAAAAAATTGCTTGTACCCAATAAAGACATGCAACCGAGATCAGACGGCTCAGCAACAAATCAATCATATTTAATGGTTGTCGTCGATTTGAGATTCCAGAGCCAAATCCACCCAAATCCAGTACCCTATTCGACATGACAAATTGGATCAGAACTATATCAAGATATATGTTTTTTTGATTGTAAATAAAGATAATCTTATATAAAATAAAGGCTGCCAACTGAATCGAATAAAAATGCCCAAGACGCAAGATATGCATCTTAAGGTTAGAAAAGTACCCAGGGGTGCTAGGTTTTAGTGAAAGCTAAACACCCCCTACACGTAGGGGGTCAGAAAATAGGGTTACCACCCTGAAAATGGGGTTGCCACTCTGTCCACTTTAT
>MU846060.1:0-73568 GCA_030867225.1 Colletotrichum caudatum
TCTGGGGGGGCGAGCAGTTCTGTGCGCCGCTCTGTCTTATCCACATGGATGCCGTTTGTAAACCAAGGAAAGCTTCTGTTGGGCGGCGCTCATTAGGGTTCAAAAACATCGTCTGAACTCTGAACTGATGCGAGGATGATCGGACAGTGGCAAACAGGCTCTTACAAGGCTGACCCTGCCCGCGGCCGTCGAGACCTCGGCGCGCCATCCTTGGCTGGTAATCTTAAAAGACTTTGGTTAACGTCGTGCAGGTGGCGGAGGGAAATTGAACTTCCTCGCCGGGTTGCTGCACCCATAGATGCCACAAGCAGTATACAGCTTCTATGCATTCCCATCCCCTCCTATCCTACGCGCTTTAAACTAGGTGTAACGGGTGAATTGCACCGGGACGCTTATAGGGGTTTAGAGCGACTATGTGTATTAAAAAATACATGCAAGGCGCAAGGCTTATAAGTACCTGGCTATAGTAAGAGTGGTAGGGATCCAGGGCTAAGGGTAGCAGTAGGCATGATGATGGTGATAGTACTATACGATGTGATAGTGATGGTGATGATGATAGTCATAGAGGGCAACTCTAACTAACTGACGGCTGGCAGGTTGGCAGGGATATTCTGATTTGGCCGGTTACAACTTACCGTGGTATGTATAGTAGTAGACATTACCACTCGGGAAAAGTCAGTCCACAACTGACTTTATTATTATTTGTCGATCCCGGCGTGCTCGGTTCGACCGAAGGCCCCACGGGGCAGCATGCGTCTTCCCCATCGAGCGAGGCCCCGTGTAATCTCAGTGCAATTAACCCGACACTTGACTTCTTTTTGCCAACAACTCTGTGGCATTCCCCCCCCCCCGGTCCAGGCCGGTGTTCGTCTGTACTTCTGCACCGGGGGCGGCACTTGCGCCTGATAAGCTTTTTCGTTTCCCTTCTTTTTTCTCTCTCTTGCAGTCCCGGATACCCTGCCATACGCTTGTCGACGTCCAGGGCAGGGCTGCCCCGGTTTCATAAAAAGATTCATGGCAGGGGGGAAAAAAGGAGAAAAAAAAGAAGGCCCTCGACAGACTGACTAGTGTTCATAACACGAACACGCTCACGCTCATTTCTATTTCAGGCGCCGCGCAGTCTGCAGCGGCGCTCCGCCGCAACAGCCTAGAAATGCGCGTGCCGGCATCGCGGTCAACCAAAGAACCGACTCCGTCCGCCATGAGGGAAAGGTCGGGGGTGCGGGGCCGAGACCGCCGCCGCTGGACCCGGTATCTGGGCCGGTGCCGCTCTTGCGTGTGAGACCTGCCCGGCTCCAACGACCCGGCCCGAGACCGGGTGGAGGGAAGACGGACCGGAAACGTATAATCATCTTCCACCAGCGATCACGTCTGAAGAGGAAAGAAAGTACGGGTTCGAAGAGCGGGAGACAGGCATAGATTTGAGGGCATCATCTCGCGGCAACGTGCCGGTTCGTTCATGATAAAACACCCCAGCTCGTTTCCCAGCACGCGGCTGAACCTCTTGGTCTCTCGCTGGGGAGACGGCATGTGTATAGTACAAAGTCTTGGAAAGCGACTCGGCGCGACATGGGCGGGACCCATGAATGACGCCAATGGTGATGGGGCAGTCAAACATGATGCTGCACGAGAAAGAGAAGGGAAATGACAAAAGGAAAACCGCAGTTTCACGCCGTTTCCAAATCACCATGGAGTTCGTTGAACAACCAAACGGCAGCCAAGTCGACATCACAGAAGGAGATGGCCTCGTCGCGATGGTGGACGCAGGAGCAACGATACGACGGGTTCAGAGAGGGCCGAGGGTGTCGGTCATGAGAGTTTCGGCCTGTCTGCCGACCGACTGTAAGACGCATTCAGGCCGATGGAAAGTAGTCTAGAGAAGGTACGTCGGGATGTACGGCCAGCTTTTGTATGTCCGGATACATGCTTATGCTTGTATGTACAGGATACGATGAAGGGCGAGAGAAAATATACGTAGTTGAAGGCGCCGTCGGACTTCACCTCTCGACGTGATCCAAAAAAAACTTCCTTCGCCTCTGGGAGGCGGCCTCCTCTTTACAGTGTCACGGATGACGGGCGAGATCGGGGAGGGGTTCCCGGTCGTTGCCCGACTCTCGCCGTGTGAGTTGGGTGGTCCGGACCAGCTTACCTCGCGGGCCTGCTGAGTAGCGGCTCTTGGTCGCCCTCGCGACCCACCGGCGGCTCCTTGTCTCTCTTGTTATAGGGCCAGTAGCCCTTCTCCTTACGGATCATGGCGAAGAAGCCGGTGGCGACGGCGACCCAATATAGGTTGTACGAGACGACAGAGCCGACAGTAGCCGAGTTCTGCCAGCCCAGGACTGCGTTGAAGATGCCCCAGAAGCCGCCGCCGTTGAGGTCGGGGTTGCAGCACTGTACGGGTGGTCAAATGTTTGCTCTGATATGGAAGTTTCGGGGTTTGGGATGCTCACGTTTACGTGCCAAACGCTTCTGCGGATGTCGTAGGAGCCGGGGCCGGAGCCGAGCTCCGCCGCGTCGCCTCCGACAATCTTGTTCCACTTGACGACATGTTAGCATGGCCTCCCCCGCGAGCCCGTAGGGGGAGGGGAGGGATGGACACACCTCGTTTTGCTCGAAATGCCACACGCCCTTGGAGAAGAGGCCGGCAGCGATGAGGTAGAGGAAGCAAGTCGAGACGATGAGGAAGACCTGGATGGGCGCATTCTTGGAGCCCCTGCGCGGAGAGAATGAGCCGAATGTTTTTGTTTACCACGACGTGTGTGACGGCTTGCGTCAAGACGACGGACTCACCTGTAGATGAAGTAGCCAACGACGGCGCCGAGAGCGAGGCCGAGGACGGCGGACGCGGCGATGGAGGCGGCGGTCTCGCTCACGCCGACGCCGGCGATGAAGAGGACGCCCTCGAAGCCCTCGCGCAGGACGGTGATGAAGGGCAGCAGGAACAGGGCGTACTTCTCGCCGAGGTACCTCAGGCGGTCGCGGAAGGGCCCGGCGTGGCCGGCGCCGCCAGCGTTGAGGGCCTTGGATAGCTTCAGGCGCCACTTGTCCTGGAGCTTGGTGACGCGCAGCAGGACGGCGCCCATGGCGGTGATGACGAGGGAGGCGCCGAGGGAGAAGATGCCCTCCCAAACGCTCTCGGCGGCGGCGAAGCGGTCGGCGCCGAGGCTGTGGATGCCGCTGATGATGGCCATGGCGATGAGGACGCAGGTGAGGAGGCCGGCGGCGGTGCCGAGCCAGACCTGCCTCTCCATCTTCTGCTGGAGGGCGGGGTCATCCTTGGTGGCGAGAGTGCGCCTGATGAAGGCTAGAAGGACGGAGACGATGATGGCGGTCTCGAGGGACTCGCGGAAGGTGATGAAGAAGACTGCGGGGTTGCTGTTAGCGGGAAGGCGAGCCGAGGCGAGGAGACGAGGTCGGAGGGGTTTCGTTCGTACTGGGAAGGGAGAACAGGTCCTCCATTGCGAATCGACCCGACGGCGGGGATGTGAGTCGGTGAGTGAGTGAGTGAGTGAGAAGGATAAGGAGAATGAGATGAGCGGGAGGCGACCGGGGATGGAATGGCCCAATCAGGACCAGAGAGGTGACACAGCACTGGAACTCAAGGGCAGGTGTGTCGCAGGCGCGTGTACCTATGTATGGAGGTTCCGGAGCGGCGTAAAGTGTGATACAACGACAGGAGGACGAAGATGGCTTCGCCTCGGTTCGGTTCTATGCTCGGGCTCGGGCTCGGGGTTCCTGTTGTGTCGTTGACCGGATTCCGAAATGGGGCGGGTTTTTTTCCTTCTCCTGCTCTTTCTTTCCCAGAGTCACGCCAGTAAGGGAAGGGAAGGGAAGGGAAGGGTCCATCGTGCCTGCCGTCCGTCACACGTCGTCGGATCAGATAAAAAGTAGGTGGGCCCATATAAAAGCGGGGGATAAGGTACGTACGTAACCACGTCGGACGGCCATTACATAGGGAAGGCGCCAAGTGCGGCTTTTCCCTTATCAGATCCGCCAAGTCGTCGTTTCCGCGCGGCTCAATTTTGTCATCAGCGACCCTTTTTTTTTTTTTTTCCCCTCACGTGTGTCTTTTGTCTCTCTTGCTTCGCTTCGCTTCCCTTCCGCCATGTAATTATCGCCGCCGCCGCCGCCGCGTCCTGGGGTTCAAGTGTCTGTCTGCAACGGAGCGGAAAGATCCGATCCGTCCAATGTCCTCCGCACCCGGCCCGCTTCATGTGCAACCTGCCTTTTTTTTGTGGCATCTGACAAGTCTATGAATCACGACCGAACTCTCTGTTGACTTTGACTTCGACTTGACTTGAGACACACAGAGACAGACAGAGAATTGGGCTGCATAGGACACAAGGGAGGCAACACACCCCCCCCCCCCCCCCCCCCCCCTCTCTCTCCTTCTCCCCCCGGTCACCATGGCCTTCTCATCGCCGCCCTCAGCCTTCTTGGCTCGATTCGCCGCCCTGGCGCTCTTCGTCGCATGCGTGCTGGCAAAGACCATCGAGCTCGACTGGAACATTGGATGGCTCCTGGCCAAACCGGATGGCGCATTCGACAAACCCACCATCGGCGTCAACGGCTACTGGCCGCTGCCTCTCATCGAGGCCGACAAGGGCGACAGGCTCGTCCTCACCGTCCACAACCACCTGGGCAATGCAAGCACCAGCCTACACTTCCATGGCCTATTCCAGAACGGCACCAACCACATGGACGGCGCCGCCGGCGTAACCCAATGCGCAATCCCTCCCGGGAACTCGTTTACATACGACTTTGAGGTGAGTCCTCGCCCGCCTTGTGAGACAGACTCTTCGTCCCCAGTGGGCTCATGGCGCTTTTCAGTTTAACCAAGTCGGCACCTACTGGTACCATGCCCACAACGATGGCCAGTATCCAGAAGGTCTCCGCGGTCCGCTGGTCATTCACGACCCCGAGGGCCCTTACGAGGGGAAATACGACGAGGAGCTCGTCATCACCTTCTCCGATTGGTACCACCAGTCGACCCGCTCTCTCATCAAGAAGATGATCAGCGTTGAGAACCCCTCCGGCGCCGAGCCCGTCCCCAACTCGGCCCTGATGAACGACACCCAGGACCTGAAGGTCAACGTCCGGCCCGGCAAGACCTACCTCGTCCGCATGGTCAACATTGGTGCATTCGCCTCTCACTACGTCTGGTTCGAGGGCCACTCGCTGCGCGTCGTCGAGGTCGACGGCGTCTGGACCCGCGAGGCCGACGCCAACATGCTCTACATCGCTCCCGCCCAGCGTTACAGCGTCCTGTTGACGACCAAGCCAGACGCCTCCCGCAACTTTGCCATCGTCGGCGCCATGGACGAGGACCTCTTTGACGAGATCCCCGACCATCTGAACGCCAACGTCACCGGCTGGCTCGTCTACGACGACAAGAAGCCCCTCCCGGAGCCTACTGCCGTCGGCGACTTTGACCCCCTGGATGACTTTGGTCTGGTTCCCTTTGACGAGATGGACCTCTTGGACAAGGTCGACTATTCCTTCAGCCTCGACGTCAAGATGGATAACCTCGCCGACGGCGCAAACTAGTGAGTCCACGTCCCCGCCCGCCCGCTCGCTGACAGCTCCCGACTGACCATCATGCAGCGCCTTCTTCAACGACAAGACCTACGTCCTGCCCAAGGTCCCGTCGCTCTACACCGCCTTGACCGTCGGCGCCGAGTATGCCGCGGACCCCCGCGTCTACGGCGCCTATTCCAGCCCGTACGTCTTGAGGCACGACGACGTCGTCGAGATCGTCCTCAACAACGAGGACGACGGTAAGCACCCTTTCCATCTGCACGGCCACCAGTTCCAGGTCGTCCACCGCTCCGACGAGGACGCCGGTCATTTCGCCAACGGCACCGGCGTCGCCTTCCCGCGCCGCCCCATGCGCCGCGACACGATCCTCGTCGAGGGCAACGGCAACCTCGTCATCCGCTTCAGGGCCGACAACCCCGGCGTGTGGCTGTTCCACTGCCACATCGAGTGGCACATGGACCAGGGCCTCATCGCCACCATCGTCGAGGCGCCCGAGGCCCTGCAGGGGCGCAAGATCCCCGAGGGCCACCTGGAGGTGTGCCGTGCCGCGGGCGTCCCGACACGGGGCAACGCCGCTGGGAACACGAGGGACGTGCTCGACCTCACGGGCGAGAACAAGCCCCCCGGTCCTCTGCCCGACGGCTTCACCCCCAAGGGCTACGTCGCCATGTTCTTCAGCTGCGTCGCTGCCTTTTTGGGCCTGGGCATCATCTCATGGCAAGTCTCCTCGTCTCGTCGGTATGGCTCTGCTGGGTCAACGGAGCTAACTCTTTGGCAGGTACGGAGCCATGGACTCGGGCAAGGAGTCGAGAATCGAAGAGAACCCCGACTCCGAATAAACGGACAGGGACGAACAGGAGTTGTGGATTACATAGCAAGCCATTCGCATATATGCCAGAATTTGAGCCGCACATATTTTCCGAACAAGTGGCGTCCGTTTTGCTACCGGGGACAGCCAAGTCACAACGGTCTCCGAACCTTATTCCACGTGAACAGGGTATGGGCATGTATATTCGCAGGGAGACGAGGGCTATGGGTGTGCTTCTCGGGCCGGCATCGCAGCCTAACTGCCTAACTGTGCACACACACACACACACACACATTCGACCCTCGAGCTCAGAAGGCAGCGATAAACACGTCAACAAAAGTGAGACCCACGGCGGCAGCGTTCTTGCCGCCGCCGCCGCCGACCATCACCGTGCTGGGGTTGGACGCCCCGGAGAGCTACAAAGGCAGGAGAGAGACAGTTTGTTTGAGTTGGCAACGATATTATATCTCTGGAATGACAATAACGCCTCTCACCTGCGTGAACAATCAAACACTTGGCGGTTTTTTTTTTGGAGTCGATAACACGTGGTAAAGCAAAACTCACACAGCAGCGTTTATTGCCGTGAAATACTCCTGGATCCCGCAATCGTGACGCCAAAACGAAACAAGGCACGGAAGCCAACCCCCCTCCCAAACAAACAAACAAACCAAGCATCGTTAACAAGACTGATTCCACCGTCACGCACACGCATAAATAGCACCAACAACCGCTTTTGGAAACGGGCCACACGAAAAGCCGTCGTCACGGCCGCCCTGCTCAAACGCGAGGGGGTGTCACGGTTTCCCGAAAGCCGCATCACGCCGCCCCCAAGCTCCTGCGCTTCTCGGCCTCGGACGCGCCGCCGAAGCCCAGGGCCTTGTTGACGACGGTGTCCACGACGGCGGATATCGGGCCCTTGCGGTGCTTCTGCTGCTGGTGGTCGTGATGGTGGTATTCTTGTTGGCCTGCGCCGGCGTTGCCCTCGCCGACGTTGCGGTCTGCCGCCGCCGCCGCCGCAGCCATGTCGTGTGTGTCCGTGGTCCTGTCAATGCGCGTTCAGCGTGCGATGAAGTTCAGGTCCTCGCAATCATGCGGGGGGGGAGGCGGGAGGCCAGCAGGACTTACTGTGACTGGGCTTGCTGATCCGAACCGAGAGGCGTCTGATGGACGCCGCTGTCACCAGCGTGGACACCGGACGCGGACTCGTTTGGTGTCGGTGGTGGTGGTGGTGCTGCTGCTGCTTCTGCTGCGGACATGTTGGCTGTTTGGTGCGATGACCCGTCTGCGGCCTGTGGTCTTCCTTTTGCCTGAATGTTGTGTGTAGGTAGATACGACTCTGGTATCTCGGTGGGTTATGACCGCCACCTGCGAGCCCGATCGCGTCTCTGGCACAACATGTATAGTCACTCTTCATTAACCTTTGGGAATCTCATCACTTGTACGTCATAGAAATTTGAAGGAGGCTGTGCCTTGCACCTTATCGTCACAAGCAGTCCGGTTGGCTACGGGCTCGTGTTGAACATCGGACGGTCTGGGGTACGGTCTGGGCATGGACGGTCGAAACAACAGCCGACATGGTGTGCTGAGTGATGGCCCCGATCGTCCACGAATAGCTAGCCAACACCAACACAAAAACGCGTCAACAAGCCGCGGCCGTCCCTCCGCAGACGGGCTCTTGTGAACATGCCCAAATGGATCTCCATCCTCGGCCCGGGAAAGCAGGGCGACGGGGACACGAGCCGTCTGGAGCCCATGCTCGTGTTGGCTTAAGCGGGCATGGGATCCGTGACGCTTGTCCCCCCGGTGTAGCTGTAGACGAGACAGCCCGCCCTGATTGTGCCTCCGACGCCGCCGTTTTTGCCTAGAACCCGAAGCGTATGAGCACGTCTCGTTCCACTTGTCACCGTGCTCCGCGTCCGCGGCAGAACGACCGCCTTCGAAGAGGGGGTGGGAAAATGAATAATAACAATTAGAAAAGAAAAAGAAAAAAGAAAGAAAGAAAAAACTACTCACAAGCGCCGAACACCCGCCCCAGGAGCTTCAGACACCCGAGCGGCTCTTTCCACCTCCCCTCCTCGCCGAGCGGGAACCGGAGGGACTGCGACGGGAGGTTGACCCTGCACCCGGCCTGCCACGAGACGCGGAAGTCGTGGTTGACCTCGCCGGCGTCCCTGTACCTGAAGCGCGCGTCGCGGGCGTGGCGGCCGCCGTCGGCGCCCGGGTCGTCGGAGGCGTCGAGCGACGCGTCGGCGGCCTCGTCGGCGCAGAACTCCTGCGCGGCGCGGCGCTGCGCCGCCGCGCCGATGGCCGGGTGGCCCGGGTGGTCGGACTCCCTGCGGCAGAGCACGTCACCGACCAGCGGGATGGTGTTGGGCTTCGGGGACGACCGCGGCGAGACGGGGGCGCCGGCGTCCGAGGGGAGCTCCGCCGCCGGGGTTCCGGCGCCGGCGCCTCCTCGTCTGGGCACGGTTGCGGCCGCCGCCGCCGCCGCCGAGCCGACGAGAAAAAGGTGAAGAAGAGGGCGAATGTGCATGGTTGATGGGGTCAGAGTGCCGCACGAGTTGAGCCAGGGACGCTGCTTATACGATGGCTCGAGGGGGGGAAAAGGAGGGGAGGGCTTCTCCTACTGGGGGGGAGATGCCCCCGGGTATTTAATAGCCCCCCCCCGTGAGGAGTCTTTCCTGGCCAAGGGAGGCCTTGTGCGTCCAGCCTCTCTTTCATGACCTGCCTCCCTCGTGTAGGGCGTTGGGCGTCGCGGTTGAGTCTGGTGATACGCGAGCCTTTCTCGGCTACCCGGCTCGGACGATGTTTTCCAGACCCCTTTGGCGGATATCCCGCGACAACAATACTCGGAGGGGCGCCTCGTTCCATTGAAGACGCTTCCTCCGCGCCCTCGACTTACTCTTCGTCCCTCTTGTACTGCGTCGTTTGACACCGGCGTCGTTCTTGTTGCGGGATCAAGGGAGATGACTCTTTTTTGTTTATTTAGACTGGATCAATCGGGAAATCGATACTTCGACTCACAGTTCGCATGCGGCCTTGGTAAGAACCGGGGCGAAACCGAGCGCGAAGACACTGTTGTGCGCCCGAGTTGCGGCTCTACACGATCAAAACATACGAATCGCAACTCGACGCCATGAGAAACATCCCAACCACGCTCCTGCACATCTCCAACCAACCAACCAACCAACCAGTGGCCGAAGAACGAGATTGTCATTTGGCTCAAAGCCAGGAAACTTCAGCCGAATCGGAAAGCCGCTCGCTCACTCGGGGGGGGGGGGGGGGGGCAGGCCACACCCCCCGCGCGGGGGGGGGGGGGGGGGGGGGGGGGGACGCGGCCAACACCGGGCCAGGTAGTGAGTGTCGCACGATGAGCTGTGGCTGCTTTGCTAGCCGTCATCAAAGCAAATGTGCGAACCGCCACTTTTGCCAGATCCCGACAAGGTCGGGCGGGCGCGCCCGGTACTCCCGCTCCATTCCCGGGAAGCTAGTCGGCACACCTGGTTGGCTCCCCGACCGGTACCGGCAGGGAAGCGCGGATCGCGGGTGGTTTCAAAAGGGACTAAAAAAGTCGGGGGACAAGAGAACCTCTGTTAGTCCCCCAATGAGTCAATGACTAATAATATATCATGCGGAACGGGTCTGAGTAGATGGTTCCGCGGAAGTATCCCAATCCTTGCCACACACACACACACTACCGCTCAACTTAACCTCGGCAAGCAACGGGACGTGCTGGATGAATCAAAGAAACCACCGACATATTGAACAACTCCGGGCGCCAGGTCAACAACGGGAAGAGCTTTGGACCCTCTCCTCTCACCCCTGTTTCGCCAGAATGCGGTAGCACCGTGACCGATTGCCCCTCCATCACATCTCCTCCAGCATAACGATTGCGGCGACGTCTGACTTGCGGGCCGCACACACACGCCCGCCCTCTGTCCCCGCCGGCAGCACCACACGCGCGCGCAGGACAACCCGCACCACGATGGACGGCGCCGACAAGGAGACCAGGTCCGACTCGTCGCGGAACGACGGCGGCGGCGGAGAAGAGACGGTCCGCGCCGGGAGCCGCGTCGGACGCGTGCTGAGCCGCATCGCGTCGGCGTCCGCCGCGCCCGCGCCCGCCTCGGACCCCGGTCCTCCCCCGGACGGGGGGTACGATGCCTGGATGGCCGGTGAGCACGCGTCGACGCCTCC
The DNA here is from genome assembly GCA_030867225.1 of Colletotrichum caudatum. Lineage (NCBI taxonomy): Eukaryota > Fungi > Ascomycota > Sordariomycetes > Glomerellales > Glomerellaceae > Colletotrichum > Colletotrichum caudatum. Next base: position 10,544 of record MU846060.1, read on the forward strand.
GTCCAACGAGCGAAGCTGACCATGCGCCGCTCGGCAGTGCTGAGTGCGCACTTCATCTTCATGGACACGTGGTGAGCAGACATTGTGCCTCTCCTTCGGGTAGAAAAGGGAAACCCCCGGAAAACTGACCGTCACGTCAACGCCAATTAGGGGGTTCGTCAACTCCTTTGGCGTCTTCCAGACGTACTACGTCGAGCGGCTGGGCAGGCCGCCCTCGGACGTGTCCTGGATCGGGTCGTTCCAGGTGTTCCTCCTCTTCTTCGTCGGCGCCTTCTCCGGGCGCTTCACGGACGCCGGGTACTTCCGCCACCTCTTCCTGTGCGGGTCCTCGCTGATCCTCGCCGGCATCTTCGCCGCGTCGTGGTGCGCGCGGTACTGGCAGATCTTCCTCGCCCACGGCGTCTGCGTCGGCCTGGGCTTCGGCCTCGTCTTCTGCCCGTCCCTGGCCACGCTGTCGACCTACTTTGACCGGCGGAGGGCGCTGGCCATCGGCGCCGCCGCCGTCGGGAGCGCGTCCGGCGGCCTCGTTTTCCCGAGCGCCGTCCGGCAGCTCCTGCCGCGCGTCGGCTTCCCCTGGGCCATGCGCGCCCTCGGCTTCATCCAGCTCGCGACGCTGTCCGTGGGCCTGGTCTTCCTGAAGCCGCGGATCCCGCCGCGCAGGGCGAGCAGGATGGTCGACCTGTCCGCCTTCAAGGAGCTCGAGTACACCTTTTACACCGCGGGAGGGTTCTTTGTAAGTCGGCGGGCCCTTTTATCGAGCGTTGGGGGGAGAGTCAGAAGAAGAAGAAGAAGGAAAAGAGATTTTGCTGAGACCGTTTGCTAGTCCTTCATGGGTGTATACTTCGCCTTCTACTACCTGGCCTCGTACAGCCGAGACGAGCTCGGCTTCTCGTACACGGACTCGCTGAACCTGCTGCTGGTGCTGAACGGCATCGGCTTCGTCGGGCGCCTCGGGCCCAACTTCCTCGCCGACAGGATCGGCACCATCACCGTCTTCGCGCCCATGGCGCTCCTCTCCGGGCTCCTGATGTACTGCTGGGCCGCCGTCGGGTCGCCGGCGGGCCTCTACGCCTGGACCGTCTTCTTCGGCGTCGCGGGCAACGCCGTCCAGGCCCTCTTCCCCGCCGGCGTCAGCGCCCTGACGGCGGACCCGGGCAAGCAGGGCTCGCGCATCGGCATGGTCTTCACCGTCGTCTCCTTCGCCGTGCTCACCGGCAACCCCATCGCCGGCGCCATCGTCTCGGCCGCCGGCGGCCGGTACGTCGGCGCGCAGGCCTTCGCCGGGACCTGCCTGATGGTCGGGACGCTCTTCCTGGCGCTGGCCCGGGTGGTCAAGACGAGGAAGATGGGAAGGGGGTGGTTTGTCAAGGTTTAACAAAGGCGGCCTGCGGCCGAGACGGGGGCCCGCCCGCGTGCACGAAATTCAATGTAACAACTCTCTGGAGCTGTCAAATCCGGTAATTTATCAACATTTTTCTTCTTCTTTCCGGTAGGAAAGAGTGACACCGACTGTTGGAAGGCGACGGCCCGAGTCATCTTGGTCAGTCGCACGGCCGGCCGGTCCTCGAGCGTTCAGCAATCACTCAATCCTCCGCCTGAAAGCTATATTGGAAGATCTGGACACACATTGACGACATGCTCGACCCGTCTTTGACGCGGGCCGGGTGTCCGTACCGTGTACCGTGTGTGCCGATGCGGATCGGCACTTCAACAGGTAGATTTCACAGGGCATGATCAAGGAAGTCTGGACACATCGCTCGAGAGTAAAGAAGCAAGACAGGGGTTTACTTGAAACAAGCAAGACAAGGGTTTACTTAAAACCTTGAACCCTTATGTACTGGCGCCGACGGTGTGCGGGTTTCCACGTGTGAATTCCGTGAAAAGTCTGATGTGGCAGTAAAACCGAACCGAACCTCGTTTCGTCGCCTCGACACACATGGCGCTGAAAACCGGCCCTTTTGGGGATTTTACAATGCCGCTATGTACGTTTTCTCGTCATGGTCGAGACCCCGGTCGGTGCCTGTCACCGTCCGTGATGTCGGCATCTGCCTCGAACTCTGCAGTCCTTCAAGCCCCCCCCCCCCAAAAAAAATGATGCCCACGATGGCGCGGCTGCGGTCTGGACATGTATGTGAGCGGCCCTGAGTCCGGGTGCGCGCGACACGAGTCCTCGAGCACGACAGCCGCAGGCAGCGTCTGAGCCCCCGGCGTTGGATCGGCGGCGTCGGATGTCTTCAGTCTGCCGATCATACAGCACAAGGCGGGCTGTCTCCCCGGGGTCTGGGGTTTCTTCTTCTCCTTCTTCTTCTTCTTCTCGGAAGGCCGCTCTCGTCGGATCAAGCCGTACCGGCGCCCATGGTGCGGTCCTCGAGCGATGCGCATGGTTTCTTTTTTTTCTTCTATTTTTCTTCTTCTTTTTTTTTTTTTTTTTTTTTTTTTTTTTTTTTTTTTTTTTTTTGGCAATCACCGCCGCGTTCACTCCCATCAAGCTTATTTTCTGACCCGGGAAACCGTTGGTGACAGGGGAGGGCACTTCTTCAGCTCAACGTCGGGCCTCCCGATGCCTCTTCCCTTACAGCTCAAGGACCAGTTGCGCGCGCGTCAGGTTGGGAGTTTCGCGTGCTCGGCCAACGAGTTTCGCGTCTGGATGAGCTGCCCGCCGTCTCCGTGGTATCGTGATGGTGTGTTTCCCGTCGAGGATCGCTCTCCCCCCCCTGTGGAAGAGCGCCCGGCCGATGCACTCCAAGCATCGGGTTGAGCGCTCGCGGAGGTGGCCGCTTTCTTTCGGGTTCGGGATGCAGGCGTTCGACGCTGCAGAAGGGACCAGTTGGCTGAGCAGATTGCTGGGGCGGCGACATCTCCAAGGTGACCCTGGTTCCGGTCCCCTTTGTCTCCACGGAAGAACCGGCCTTGGCTATGTACACCACGCGCAGCCCTGAACTGGCAGTGGTCGGTTTCGCCAACCACCATGTACATATGTGAACATGACTCACGAACGTTTCCCTGCTGGCGGCCTTGACTAACACGTCCAACTGGCCAAGAAACGTCTCTGCGACACCCAATACGCAGAACCGCCCCGCGAAATGACACGCTGCTCTGGGCCATTCCGTCGATGTTTCCTCCTCTTGCTGGACTGGGTGACATTCCGGGACCCGACGAGCGCTGTCGGATGAACACCGTTCTATCGTGTACAAAGCGAATGACCGGCCTACCAGCGTTACGTGTTGTCAGTTGATCTCTTGCATGAAGCGCAGTGCATGCCATCACGCCCCCAAATTCCAGCTCGGCCGCCTCCCCAAAGCGAAACGAACTAGCCACCGGCTTCTCCGAGGGGCGGTTCATCTTATGAAAGGGGGGAGGGGGGGGGGCTGTCATCCAAGAGTCACATCACATATGGAACGGGCGGCGGGGGAAACGTTGCGACGAGACTCTATTCTGCGGGTAACTGACACCCCGAACGTATGCGTGGACTCGGTCTTCTCCCGTCTGGACCGTCGGATGAGTCTCCGTCTCCCGGGATGGCCCCCTCCCATCGCTTCGGAGCTTTAAGGTTCGCAATCTGGAACAGCAGCGACGCGCGACAAACGGAACCAAAACCCCGTCTGAAACTCAAAAAGCCGCCCCAGATCCCCGGATACTTACTCGTCTTGTGAGGTTTTGGGTCGGGTATGGTGAGAGGGACGAGCGCTCGTCTCGAGACGGCGGCGAGAGAGGTCGGTCGGGAGCTGTAGTAACCGGCGGCCAAGGCCGTATAACAACGGATGGCAAACCCACCACGGCATCGTGTGTTTTTGATTATTTTTCTGGTACCCTTATCAGACGACAGCTGATGCTCCCCCTATTGGTCGGTCGGTGATGCTTGTGTCGGTCTATTCCTATTACTATTTCATAATCTAGTCTTGTGACTTTGCGTGCCTCGCCATGCCTTCCTTCACCAAGACCCTCGTTTCTCTTCTGTCAGCCGCATACGTCGGCCGGGTCCAGGCGGTTGATCCGTTCGTCGATCTCGGCTATACCACGCTGCAGGGCGTCGCCGAGCCGGGCGGCGCGACGCGATGGCTGGGCGTCAGGTATGCCGCGGCGCCTCTTGGCAAGCTCCGGTTCGCGGCGCCCGAGGACCCCCCGAGCACGACTGAGATGGTCGATGCTTCCAAGGTAGGCCGCCGCCTAATCGCACAATGATACTCAAACAATGATATTCAAACGAACGAGTCCGCTGACGATGGGTGGGGGGGGGTTTTCCCCCCTTTCCTTTTGGCAGTTCCGCCCGATATGCCTCCCTCGGGCCCCGTCAGACTTCACGATGAAGCCCAACAAACGCTTCACCGCCGACGAGGACTGCCTGTACCTCAACATCTTCGCGCCGTCCAACGCGACGTCCGAGTCGAAGCTGGCGGTCCTGTACCACATCCAGGGCGGGGGCTTCCAGTCCCTCTCCAACGCCAACTTCAACGGCAGCGACCTGGCCGTGTTTGGCAACATCCTCGTGGTCCAGGTCAACTACCGCGTCGGGCCCTACGGCTTCTTGCAGAGCAAGGAGGCGCAGGCCGGCGCGAGCCTGAACAACGGCCTGAAGGACCAGATCCAGGGGTTGAAGTGGCTGAAGAAGCACGCCGCCGCCGTGAGTGTTTCCGGCTCTTGGGCCAAACCAAGAGTTTTTTTTTTTTTAGTTTCCCCCCAGGCCGAGCGTCAACTGACGAGTTCCACAAGTTCGGAGGAGACCCGGATCAGATGGTCATGGTCGGCGACTCGGCCGGCGCGACGTCGGTCGCCATGCTCCTCGCCGCGTTCGGGGACAACGACCCGGGCCTGATCAAGGGCGCCATCATGGAGTCGGTGTCGGTCGCGACCGTCCGCACGCTCGAGCAGGGCCAGGAGCAGTACGACTGCCTCACCAACGCCACCGGCTGCAACGCGCAGGCCGACACGCTGGCCTGCCTCCGCGGCGTCAACGCCACGGCCCTCCAGACGGAGGCCTGCCAGTTCAACCCCAACTTCGACGGCGACCTCGTCAAGGCGTCGACGCTGAAGCGCTTCGCCGACGGCCAGTACCTCAAGGTCCCGACCATCGCCGGCACCTGCACCGACGAGGGGACCAAGAACGTCGACCAGTCCACCGACACGGTCGAGGCGGCCCTCAAGTCCATCAACGACCAGGCCACCGGCTCCCTCAGCAACGCCTCCCTCGCCCTGCTCCGGGACACGTACCTCGACAAGCCGGCGCCCGTGTTCCCGGACTCGGGCAGGGTGTGGCGCCAGCTCTCCGACGGCTTCGGCGACTTCCGCCTCCACTGCATCACCAAGATGTTCCAGGACGCCATGGCCCGCGACGGCGTCAAGACCTACAACTACCGGTACGGCGTGCTCGACGAGGAGCAGGAGGCCCTCGGCTTCGGCGCCTACCACACGGTCGAGCTCAACGGCGTCTTCGGGCCCAACAACACGGACGGCGCGCCGCCCAAGAGCTACTCCACCACCAACGCGCCCATCGTGCCCCTGACGCAGGCCTACTGGGCCAGCTTCGTGCGCACCCTCGACCCCAACGCCGCGCGCATCATGCCCGGCATGCCCGAGTGGGGGGCCTGGGCCGCCGACGCCCCGCGGCGGCTGCTCTTCCAGAACAACACGGGCACCATGGAGCCCATGCCCGCCGCCCAGCAGGACAACTGCGCCATGCTGGCGCCCATGATCCCCTTCATCGAGACGCCGGCCACGACGGCCCAGAAGGCGTCCGTTCAGCTGGTCAAGGTCTCCGGGTCGTCGTCCAACTCCGCGGAGAGCGGGGGGGGAGGCATGGAGAGCGGGGGGGGAGGCATGGAGAGCGGGGGAGGAGGAGGCATGGAGAACGGGGGGGGCATGAAGTCAGGGTCGTCGCCCAAGGGCGCCAAGGGCAACGGGACAGAGCCCGGGGGGGGCGGCTCATGCGAAGGCGGCAAGGGAGGCGGCGGCAAGGGAGAAGGCGGAGGGAAGGGAGCAGGCGGCGGCAAGGCGGAGGGCGGCGCGAAGAACAACGGGACGGAGCACGGGGGTGGCGGCTCGTGCGAAGGCGGCAAGGGAGGCGGCAAGGGAGGCGGCGGCGGCGGCGGCGGGAAGAACAACGGCACCGGCACCGGCCCCGCCGCCCCTTCGGGCACACCGCCAGCTGTGCCCGCCTCGGCGTCGAGCATCGGCTACGGGTTCTCGGGGCTGTTGTCCGCCGCGCTCGTCGTGTGCGTCGGTCACTCTCTGCTGGCTTGGTAGCGTATCGTACCCCTATAGAGGAGGATGTTTTCTCCATGACAGACGCCCGTGACGGTCTCGTCTGTCCTAGCCCGTGTTTCTTAGATCCATACACGTTTTTTTTCTTCTTCCTCTTTCTCCCCCTGGCCCCGTTTGCCTCTATCGCTTCCAGAACCCTATCAAACAACATCTCTCGATCCCCTTTTTATCTCCTTCTGTTTCTTTTCATAGCCGGGACTTCGCAGCCCCCGACTGCGCGATCAAGGCGTGGCCGAAGAGCTCCCCCTGGTGCGTCGGCTGGGCGACCAGCCAGCCCTCGATCGCGGACACGAGGCCCTCGACCTCGTCAAAGGTGTTGCCGGCGTGGAGGCATATGCGCACCCGCTCGCTCCCCACCGGGACCGTGGGCGCGACGATGGGCCGGACCATGAAGCCGCGCCGCTGGCAGTGCCGCGCGAGACCACGCGGGTCCGACGTGAACAGGGGTATGATGGGGGACTTGGGCCTGCCCGGGCCCGCCAGGCGCATCAGGGTCTCTTCCGGCCGATGGCGGTCCAGCAGCGTCAGCAGCAGGTCGTCGGTGCGGTTGACGAGGGACCAGAGGTGGCGGATGAGCTCCTCCGAGTGGCCGTCCCTGACGAAGTCGTATGCCGTCTGGATCCCCGCCAGCGTCGTGAAGGGCATGGCGGTGGTGTAGATGAGGCTGCGAGCGTAGTTGATGAGGTACGCTCGAGTGATCTGAGAGCACAGGACGATCGCTGGAGGGGAGGAAAGGGGAGGTTTTGTGAGATGAATATCGTCAAAAGTCGCAGGGTAAAGGGGGGGGAATACCTCCAGAGCAACTCATTGCTTTGCCGAACGTGTGCACGCGGGCCCAGACACGGTCTTCGAGGCCCAGCTCGCAGACGAGCCCTCGGCCTCTGGCCCCGAACAGGCCCGTCGAGTGCGCCTCGTCGACGACGACGAGGCCGTTCCCGCGAGGCAGATGCCGCTCGACGCACTCGACGACCCGTCTCAGGGGGGCCACGTCCCCGTCCATGCTGTAGACGCCCTCGACGGCGACGAAGACGCGCCTGGAGCCGTCCCTCACCTGCCGGCCGGCGTCGCCGTCGGTCAACCCCGCGAGCACCTCGCTCAGGCTCGGCGGCCACTTCCGGGCTCCTGTGGCGGTGGCGGCGGCGGTCGCGGCGGCGGGTTCTTCCACGGTGTTGTGCGCAAAGGCGAGCTTCTTTGCGGCCCGGCTCAGCCTCATGCCGTCGTGCACGCTCGCGTGGATGAGCTCGTCGTAGACGACGGCGTCCCCGGGCTGCGGGGCGCAGGCGAAGAGGCCGACGTTGGCGTCGAAGCCCGAGTTGAAGAGGAGCCCGGCCGGGCCGCGGTGGAAGGCGGCGATATCCCTCTCCAGCGACTCGGCCAGGGACGCGTTGCCGTCCAGCAGGCGCGAGCCGCCGGAGCCGAGGAGCGGCGTGTTGTTGTCCTCGACGCCGTGGCCGTCACCATTGCCGTCACCATTGCCGCCACCATTGCCGTTTGGCGATGGGCCGGACGACGACGACGACGACGACGACGCCTGGTGGGCCTCGATCCGGGCGAGGTACCGACGCCGGATGTCCGGGTGGGCCGAGAGGGACAAGTACGCGTTGGACGAGAAGTCGACGGCGCCGGCCGGGACGAGCGTCAGCTTCCGGAGCTGGCCCCTGGATTCGCGGCGGGCCAGGATCGCCGCAAAGACCTTGTCCAGACGGTCGTTCGCCGGCATTGTCGGTAGATGCGAGTTCTTCGCGGGTCTTGTTCAAAGCACGCCGAGGGAGGGGGGGGGGAACGCGAGCAGGAAGAGCACGAATGGATGAGACCGAAGACTCGGCATTGCCGCGGAGCAGAGGCACACACACGACATATGAGCGAGTGTTTCTCCACGCTCCACGCTTTCTTTTCTTTTTTTCCTTTCTTTTTTTTTCTTTCCTTCTTTTTATTCCCGCTCCTGGCCGGATAGGTTTTCTTGGCCTGAAGATCTCTCGCAGCGGTCATGGCCGGAAACATACTCAGATGCAAGATCCATGTAAACCCAACCACGAAGACGACACCGCCCCTTTGATAGCCCCTTTGATAGCCGCTGTCCCCCCCGGTTTGCCTGCATAACAAATGCCGCAACCGCCAGGTTCCCCGCCTGTTGTGCTACTTTGGCTCTCCACTCGCAGTTCCTCGGAGCTTCCTGTTCAGTGACCCTTGTAGCTCTCTCAAACTCTAATAAGGGAGAAGAAGAAGAAGACGAAGGAGAAGGAGAAGACGAAGAAGAAGAAGAAGAAGAGGCCGCCCCTGTGCGAGCCAAACCGGGCTGCGTTCCGAGCGGCTTGCTCTTATCCCAAGGCCTCAACTCTCGAATGGTAGCTTGACAACCCCCTCCGACGACCTCCAATGGCACCACCAGTCGGCGCTCTACTCTGGCGTTCGCTCAGGACGTATCAGATCTACGGCGCCAACACCGACGTCGGCAAGACAGTCTTCGCCTCCGTCCTGTGCAACGCCGCCCGTACCTTTTGGCCGGACGAGAAGACGGCGTTCCTGAAGCCCGTCTCCACCGGCCCGGCTGCCGAGGCCGACGATGGGTGTACGTGTTACTACTTACTGTGACCCCCGCGCCGCCTCCCCAGCTAAACATGGAAATAGAACTACAGTGTCCGGCTCGATTCTGCCGTGGTGCGGTCCTGCTGATTTCCCGCCTCCCCTCCCTCCAGTCACATCGAGCGTTTCGCGCCCGCCGTCGCGAAGAAGACGCTGTTCCAGTTTGAGATCCCGGCGAGCCCCCATCTGGCCGCCGAAGCCTCTGAACAGGTGAATGCCTCCTCCGGCTCGCGTCCGTCGCACAGCCAACTGTTTTTGCTGCCTTTCTTGCTAACAAGAGAACGTCTACGCAAGCCCACCCCGAAAGACGGCCAAGTCCTGAGGAGCATCTACGACTACGCGTCGCGCCGGGCCGCCGAGGGCCCGGGCTGGCTCTTCATCGAGACGGCCGGCGGGGTCCACTCGCCGGCTCCGTCCGGGACCCCGCAGGCCGACCTCTACGCCCCGCTCCGCGTCCCGGTCGTCCTCGTCGGCGACGCCAAGCTGGGCGGCATCTCGCAGACCATCTCGGCCTACGAGTCGCTCAGGCTCCGCGGCTACGACGTCGAGGCCGTCCTGCTCTTCCGCGACGACTACTACCGGAACCACGCGTACCTGGACGGCTACTTCGCGCGCGACCGCGGCGTCCCCGTCGCCGCGCTGCGCCGGCCCCCGCCCCGCGCAGAGGACGTCGGGGCGGACGCCGAGGCCATGGCCCGCTACTACCGGGAGACGGCCCCGAGCGACGTGGTCAGGGGCGCCCTCGGCCGCCTGCGCGACCGCCACGCCGCCCGCGTCTCCCGCCTGGAGACCATGGCCCGCGACGCCCACAGCACCATCTGGTACCCGTTCACGCAGCACAGGGGCCTGACGCCCGACAGGATCGCCGTCATCGACTCGGCCCACGGCGACGACTTCCAGACCCTCGTCGCCCCCGCGGCCCCCGCGGCGGCGACGGCGTCGGCGGCGGCGGCCCTCCTGCAGCCCTCGTTCGACGGGTCCTCGTCGTGGTGGACCCAGGGCCTCGGCCACGCGAACCCGGAGCTCACGCTGGCCGCGTCCTACGCCGCCGGCCGCTACGGCCACGTCATGTTCGCCTCGGCCGTCCACGAGCCCGCCCTCGCCCTCGCCCAGGCCCTCCTGCGCGCCCTGCGGAACCCCCGCCTCGCCCGCGTCTTCTACTCCGACAACGGCAGCACCGGCATGGAGGTCGCCGTCAAGATGGGCCTGCGCGCCGCGTCCGTCCGGTACGGCGGCCGCCGGGACGCCGCCGCCGCCGGCGACAGGGACAGGCTCGAGGTCCTCGGCCTGCGGGGCAGCTACCACGGCGACACCATGGGCGCCATGGACGCGACGGAGCCGTCCGTGTTCAACCAGAGGGTCGAGTGGTACGACGGCAAGGGCTTCTGGTTCGACTACCCGTCCGTCGTGTGCAAGGACGGCAGGTGGCGGGTCCGCGTGCCCGAGGCCCTGGGCGGCGGCGGTCGGGAGTTCGGCGCCTTGTCCGACGTCTTTGACGTCGTCGGCAGGGAGGAGGCGGGACAGGCCCGGCCGTACGAGAAGTACATCACCGAGACCCTGGGTCGCCTCCGCGACCGAGGCCGCAAGTTCGGCGCTCTGGTTATGGAGCCCGTCGTTCTCGGGGCAGGGGGCATGATCATGGCGTAAGTGAAGCCGACGGGGAAGAGGAGGGGTTGTTGTTGTTAAACGGAGAAGATTGCTAATAATAAAAAACGACGCCGCAGCGACCCCCTGTTCCAAAGGACGCTCGTCAAGGTCGTCCGCCGGCACCCGGAGCTCTTCGGCACCGCGCGCCACGCCCCCTCGGACGCCGACGGCTGGGCAGGCCTCCCGGTCGTCTTCGACGAGGTCTTCACCGGGCTCGGCCGCCTCGGCCGCATGTCGGCCGCGTCGTTCCTCGGCGTGCACCCGGACGTCGTGGTCAACGCCAAGCTCCTCACCGGCGGCCTCGTGCCGCTCTGCACGACGACGGCGTCGGACGCCGTGTTCCGCGCGTTCGAGGGCGACGGGAAGAGCGACGCGCTGCTCCACGGCCACAGCTACACGGCGCACCCCGTGGGGTGCCAGGTCGCGCTCAAGTCGCTGCAGGAGCTGCAGAGGATGGAGGAGGGCGGGGAGTGGGACTGGGCCAAGGCCGGGGGGTGGGCGCCCGCCGCCGCCGCCGCATCGGATACCCGCGCCTCGCGGTCTGACGGCAGCGGCAGCAGCACCTCCGCGGCGTGGTCCGTGTGGTCGCATTCCTTCGTGGACTGGGCGTCGAGGCGGACGGGCCGCGTGGACGGCGTATGGGCGCTGGGGTCGGTCCTCGCGATCCACATGGAAGACGTCGGCGGGGGCGCCGGCTACTCGAGCACCGCGGCCGCCGACGTCCAGAGCGCCCTGCTCCGCGGGGAGGAGGGCCCGGGGGGCGCGCGCTGGAACGTCCACAGCAGAGTCCTCGGGAACGTGCTCTACGTCATGACGAGCCAGAAGACGGGGCAAGAGGACGTCCGGAGGCTGGAGGCTCTTCTCCGGAAGGCCCTCGGCTGAGGGGCTTGCTTTCTCGTGTGTTGGTGTAAGGGCGTGTGATAAAGGGGGGCTTCCGGCCCCTGTCCGCGACTGATGTCAGGACTTGGCGGTTGCGACGGGCGCTTGATAGTTGTTTGTGCGGCAGTAGCTTTTGCGTACTCATCATTGCGGGAGCTTCCTGTTCCTGTGCCCTTGTGCTATTGGGGCTCATATAGACGAGCCGTGTGACGATGCAGTCATTGGACTCTCCGTGGCCGTAGCACTCACTCAGTAAGCCACTGGGCAAGATTTCGTTCCCGTGTCGCGCATGTTGCACTGTTTGCCTCCGTCTCCTTGTGTCTGTCAATCCGGTCCTAATACCTGTTTATCCTTGGGGTTCTTTTCTTGGTATTTCTGCCCTAAAGAAATGCTCTCCCTTGTTCTCTTCTGCCCCCCCCCCCCCCCCCCCCCCCTGGTCTTGCATAGTCGAGGCGGGGCGATCTAGGAGAATGAATACATAGAATTATCCCTGAACGACAAACCCCCCCCCCCCCCCCGGGTGATGAACCTGTGATTTTGCTGCGATCTTGCCGCGGCTTCCAGTGCTTCGGTGAGCCTTTTCGGAGTCAGCCGCCGTCGTCATGACCGCGTACATGGTCAACTCCGTCTTCCGCGCTCAACATCCGGGGTGGGGGTGCTCGGTCTCTCTGATGTCCGACTGTGTCACCCACAGCTCCTTAGGGCGAGGGAACAAGGAGTACATGGCTCCTCCGCACTAACCGCATATGGATGGGCGGCTTTCGGCATCGTGGAGGAGTGCAGGTGGACGGCATTTCCCTGCCGGGTTTAACGCGAGTGTGGTTACCATTCCCGAGCCATGCGTGCGGTGGCCCCCATGATGGAACAGGGGGGATGAGATCAGACTGATTTCGAGCCATTGTTGACAGACGACGCACGTCCCGGGATTCGGTCCCCAAGATATCCCCCGAAAGGACCGATGACGGGTAGGGCTGGCGAAGAAGCATTTGGCTGGTTTCCAGGCCGAAAGCGACCGAGTCTGCAACTAGCGAATCAGGGAATATATGCAAAGAAATGGCCATCGGCTTGGACACACACACACACACACACGCGTACCTAGTCATCACAGGTGCAGGACCCGACCATGTCTCTGTTGACGCCGAGGTACACGGCCTCAGCCCCGTGGCCGGCGCTCTCTGCCAACGGGCGACGATCGGCAACTAGTGAACAAAGATGCGAGCAACGCACCAGACCGGAGGGTCACATGGAAGCTCGTTGGTGAGGTTGTCGGCAATAGTCTTTGTTTAGTTCTCAATCACCTCCGGTCAGGGGTAATGGCTTGCGTTGGTTGCGCCTCTCTCTCTCTCTCTCTCTCTCTCTCTCTCTCTCTCTGCGCTGGTTCCGGCCGCTGACGATGCTTCCAAAATGCATTCCATGGCTGGCCATCGAGGTAACGTGTCTAGACTAGACGCCAGAGTTCTACTATGCAGACTTGGATCACGGGAAGATCTGCAATCTTTATCTCAGCCGTAAGACGCCAAGTGCCGGCCCGTCCGCTCTGCCGCTTCTGGCGCCAATCCCTAGGGTAGTGAGTAAGTGAGTGAGTGGGTGAGTGATACATGGATTCCACGTGTACCGGCCAGCCACTTCTCCCGCGCCCTCTCTGCTCTCTTGACGATGAAATGTTCAGCAAGCCACCTGCCGCTCACCCAGTCACCCAGTCACCCAGCCAGCCGGTAGGTCAACCGACGTCCCTCACCGAGACTTGTGGGGATATGCATGCATAGGCAACTCGGGGGGGGATAAACAAGTACCGGTCATGATGCGGTAACCGGATCCAGGTTCCCGCAGCCCAGCCAAGTTTTCTCCGAGCCCCCCGAGACTAAAAGCGGGTTACCGGGCCCGCCTTGGCATCAACAAGCTTGACGTCGATCCACGCGGCGAGAGCGAGCGAGCGAGCAGGCAGTGTGACACCAGCAAGACGCAACAGAACTGTAAGGAAGAGTCCAGTCGTACAGAGTACGAGAGAGCCCCCCCCCCCCATCCCCGGCATATCGGTCAAAGGATTCAAGCCAGAGTCCGGTGTCAAATCTACACGTGGAGGTGGACTCTAGTGGACCGCTAGACTCGAACAGCCCCTATCCGGCCCATCATCATCATCATCATCATCAGCCGCCGGTGCCATCCATCCACCCATCCACCCATGGCACGGTTTCGCCATCCCCATGAGCAACAAGATGGACATGTCATACCCCCACCGCTTCACCTAGGTACCGCTGTTACACGCAACGGCCGAATTTCCGCCCTCCCTTGTCCCGCCTCTCCACACCGATCCCGTCGGCACTGGGACGAGGTGGATGACCGTCTTCGCGCCTCGCCCCTTGTGCTGCGACCGACCTCCGCCCTCGCCAACATGCCTTTCGTCTGATTTCACACACACACACACACACACACACACACACACATACACACGCACGCACGCACATACACGCGCGGGACCGGGACGCTGTTGAGCGCCGACCTACCGATGTGGCCCGGTCGGGTTCTGCCTGTCTGCCTGTCTGCCCGTCTGCCTGTCTCGCCTGTCGCAGCACAGTGGAAACGCGGGCCGGCCTCTCATGACGTCGCCGTCCCAACTATTCCCCGAGCTATACGCCCTGGCAGACGGACGGACATGACCGTCGTGGCCAATTCCCGTAGCTTGCCACGGCTAGAAACTATATTTGTGTGGGCGAGAGAGGGGGGAGAGAGAGCTTCCTCTCAGAGTATAAAACACTCGGTATCGTCTCCGTCCGCTCGTAATCAAAAAAGGGTGTCCGTTTCAGTCTCACATCCAGCATTCGACATCATCGCAATCTTGCACCAGCGTATACATCCGGTAACATTACACCTATAGACTTATACCTCTAAGCATCATCACCACCCAGCACCATCTCAGCATGGCACGGCCCCAATATGGGAAACGCCTGATCCCCCGGACCATCGACGAGATCGCCAGGTCGGAGCCCGACCGGGAATTCCTCTCCGTCCCGCGCTCCTCCGACCCCGGGGACGGCTGGAAGCCCATCACCTTCAAGCAGATCGCCAACGCCGTGAACCGCGTGGCCCGGAGGATCGTCGAGAAGCACGGCGCGCCCGAGCCCGGGACCTTCCCCACCCTCACCTACATCGGGCCCAGCGACGCGCGGTACGCCGTCATCACCGTCGCCTGCATCAAGGCCGGCTACCAGGCCCTCCTGGTCTCCCCGCGCAACTCCTTCGAGGGCCAGATGAACCTGTTGGAGAAGACGGCCTGCCGCATCATCTACTACGCCTCGTCCTTCGCCGACGTCGTCCGGCCCCTCCTCGAGGAGCGCCCCATGGACGCCGTCGCCGTCGCCTCCGCCGACGACTGGCTGCCCGACGACGACGACGACGACGGGGAGGTCCCCCACGTCCCCTACGACAAGACCTTCGAGGAGGCCCGGCGCGACCCCGTCGTCGTCCTGCACACGAGCGGCAGCACCGGCCTGCCGAAGCCCATCGTCGCCCGCGCCGGCATGGTGGCCATCGGCGACGCCTTCCACACCATCGGCCACTTCCGGGGCTCCGAGCCCAGCCTCAACGCCTGCCTGGCCGGCCACCGCCGCCTCTACCTGCCCATGCCCCTCTTCCACGCCGCCGGCTGCTACATGCTCATCATCGCCGCCGTCTTCTGGACCTGCCCCGTCGTCCTGGGCTCCCCCGACCGGCCCCTGACGCCGCAGTCCGTCATCGACGCCGTCCGGCACGCCCGGGTCGACACCGCCATCCTCCCCCCCGCCCTCCTGGAGGACATGAGGCACATGCCCGAGGGGGTCGCGGCGCTCAGGAAGTTCGGGCTCGTCCAGTTCGGCGGCGGCAACCTTTCCCGCGAAGCCGGCGACACGCTGGTAAAAGAGGGCGTCTCCCTTCACAACATCATCGGCTCCACAGAGTACGTTTTTCCCCCCCGCCGCCCTTCCTTTTTCTCTTCTTCTTTTTTTTTGTTTGTTTGTTTGTTTGTTTGTTCGTTTCTCGTGTACAATACTAAACACCCGACGGCGTAGGTCTTTCATCTTCCCGTACTTCGCCCAGAAGAACCAGGAGATGTGGCACTGGTTCATCATCGACTCGGAGAGGATGGGCGTCGACTGGCGCCCGGTGAGCGGCGAGGACGACGACGTCTACGAGCAGGTCATCGTCCGCAAGGAGGGGGGGGGTGACCCCCTCCAGGGCATCTTCATCACGTTCCCCGACATCAGCGAGTACAACACCCGGGACATGTACCGCAAGCACCCGACGCTGCCCGACCACTGGCTGTTCCACGGCCGCTCCGACAACGTCATCGTCCTCTCCAACGGCGAGAAGCTGAACCCCGTCACCATCGAGGAGACCGTCACGGCCCACCCCCGGGTCAAGGGCGCCGTCGTCGCCGGCGCCATGCGCTTCCAGCCCCTGCTCGTCCTCGAGCCGGCCGAGCCGCTCGCGTCCGAGGAGGAGCGCGAGAGCTTCGTCGACGACGTCTGGCCCCTGGTCGCCAAGGCGAACAGGGAGACGGTCGCCCACGGCCGGATCGGCCGCGCCTTCGTCGGCGTCGCCAGCCCCGAGAAGCCCTTCCCCCGCGCCGGCAAGGGCACCGTCCAGCGGCCCCTGGCCCTGAAGCTGTACAAGGACGAGATCGACGAGTGGTACGCCCGGGCCGAGGAGGGCGCCGGCCCCGTCTCGGCCGACGTCGACGTCAGCTCCCACCAGGCCCTGGTCGGCTCCATCGAGCGGCTCTTCCAGCACACCCTCGGCAGCCGGCCCCTCTCGGCCGACTCGGACTTCTTCGGCGCCGGCATCGACTCCATGCAGGTCATCAACGCCTCCCGCCTCCTCCGCAGGGGCCTCGAGGCCGCCGGCGCCGACATCCCCGCCGACGCCACCGCCGCCCGCTTCATCTACGCCAACCCCACGCCGCGCCGGCTGGCGGCGTACCTGATGGACCGCGTGAGCGGCAAGGACGCCGGCCAGAACGGCCAGAACGGCCAGAAGCAGAACGGGGACGGCGTCAACCACGACATCCGCGCCATGGAGGCCCAGCTGGCCAGGTACACGAGCGACCTCCCCCCGCCCAAGAACCCCGGCGGCAAGCCCGCGCCCGCCGACCGCGGCCAGACGGTCCTGGTCACGGGCACGACGGGCGCGCTGGGCTCCTACCTCCTCGACCTCCTGGAGTCCAACCCGGCCGTCGCCAAGGTCGTCTGCCTCAACCGCGGCGCGGACAGCGCCGCGCGCCAGGCCAGGATGAGCGCCGACCGCGGCCTCGCGACCTCGTGGGCCAAGGCCGAGTTCCTCTCCGCCGACCTGTCCGAGGGCGACCTCGGCCTCGGGCCCGCCGTGTACGAGCGGCTCCTCCGGGAGGCGGACCGCGTCATCCACAACGCCTGGCCCGTCAACTTCAACATCTCGGTCGAGACGTTCGAGCCGCACGTCCGCGGCGTCCGCCGCTGGGTCGACTTCTCGGCGCGGGCGGCCAAGAACGTGCCCGTCGTCTTCGTCAGCACCGTCGGCACCGCCGACGGCTGGCGCGGCCCCGGCCCCGTGCCGGAGAGGCGCCTCGACGACCTGTCCCTCCCCTCCACCGGCTACGGCCGCTCCAAGCTGGTCAGCTCCCTGATCCTCGACGAGGCGGCCCGGCGCTCCGGCGTGCCCGCCGCCGTCGTCCGCGTCGGCCAGGTCGCCGGCCCCGCCTCGAGGGACGGCGTCTGGAACCGCCAGGAGTGGCTGCCGTCCATCGTCGCCAGCTCCAAGCACCTCGGCGTCCTGCCCGGGGACCTGGGCGCCATGACCACCGTCGACTGGACCCCCGTCGAGGGCATCGCCAACCTCATCCTCGAGGTCGCGGGCGTCGCCGCCCCGCTGCCGCTCGAGGCCATCAACGGCTACTTCCACGGCGTCAACCCCCGCACCGTCCCCTGGCGGGAGCTCGCGGGCGCCGTCAGGTCCTACTACGGCGACAGCATCAGGGAGGTCGTGCCGTTCGCCGAGTGGGTGCGCATCCTGGAGGAGAGCGCCGGCTCCGCCGACGGCATTGACAAGAACCCGGGCGTCAAGCTGCTCGACTTCTACAAGAACCTGGCCTCGGCCGGGGGCTCCGCCGCCGCCGCCGCCGAGTTCTCGATGGAGCGGACGACCAAGGCCAGCAGGACCATGAGGGAGATGCGGGCCGTGACGCCCGAGCTGATGCACAACTGGTGCAGGCAGTGGGCATTCTAGACTAGCGTCGGGATGGACGGGGCAAGCGGGAAACGACTGATGACTCACGTAATTACCATGGAATAGACATTTCGAAACTTTCCAAGTCCTACGAACAGAACCCATCTGTGATGTTGGTGTCCGTGAATATTGGCATTGCCCCACGAGTATATGGCACCCAGGAGGGTAGCTAGCCCCTTGTAGTTTCGTTCCGTCTCGCGAGAGGGTCTAGACACGGATGGAATCGGTCGCCGACATGGCATGGTACCGGCAGTCTGCGGCGGGCATAGTCTTGGTTGTCTTTTGAAGGGATTCGAGTGTTTAAGCGTTTCTTGCCCGTGGCTTCCTCCAGATGAGATTGTAGCTCAAGGGAACACAGGCTCACGGTCACAGCTAACTTGCTCTCTCCATCCGACGATGCGATTGGTTTCACCAGACGGGCCGGGCTATTCCGCGCCAGCTGTTCGAGACCCTTCATGGGATAGATATCCGGGCATCACGATGGATACGGGCACCGATTTCGAAGCCCCCGGATAGCATCCAGCGAAACGTCTGGGCCGATAGCCTCAGAAAACCTCAGCGCAGAGGGCCGTCTCTGGACCTGGTCTCGGGTCTCGAGCGGGAGCTCTTTGACCGGCCTCGGAGCAGTTTCTGGGACGCCGTGGGGGCGGTGGCGGCGCTGCTCTACGAGGGGCTCGAGAGCTGTGCCCGCCCGGGCGGTAACCTTGTGAGCTGCCCCGGCGGGCATTGGGCTCACCGCGGTCTGGTCGAAGCCCGACTGCACGGGTTTGATATCCGGTCGAGCAGTCCGACTCTGCCGGAGAAACGACATCTCTTCCAGAAGATTCGGGTGATATGGGGCAGAACAGCATGATCGGGGTACGTTTCCAAGGCGATTGATTGATTGATTTCCGGGGGGTAGAGTTGTAGAGTAGAAGATTGATGATGTGTTGCGCACACACACACACACATTCACAGTATTATTGAAATCACCCAATCGCAGTGACCTCCTCGTGCCTGGCGTGTAATCCGGCAGCAACTGTCTAGGTACACATCAATAATCCAACACAATAAGTAAGTACCTCCTGGCCAACTACGGATTAGATGCAAAAGAGCATGACGCCATGCACAAGCTATTTGTTTTGTTGATTGCAATTATTGCAACGCAGCCATACAAAAAGAAGACAGGCAATGCGGGGGAAAGAAAAAACATACAAAAGTTGTCATGCGCCGAGGGGGGAATCGAACCCCCGACTCCCCGACGCTGCTGGATGGCAACGGAGAATTTTACCACTAGACCATCGGCGCGAGTGATACGATTGGGCAAAAAATTCGAATCATCAAGGTCGAGCCCGGGTGTGCAGAGCAGCGGAACGTCATGGCCGCATCACGGCGCTGCCGTGACGTGAGTAGTCGCCGAGAAGCTTGCTTCCCGTGGCATTCGCATGCACGCACGCACGCACGCACTCATGGGCACCTCACATGGGGCACAAAACACCGCGCCCCCCAACGGCCAAGACCCCGTGTGACCGAATCGTGAAGAGAAAGACATGCATCTTGTAGTTGTGAGTTCGTCAAGGCATAAATGAAATGCATTGGTCTCTCTGTCTCTGTCGCTCTCGCGCCTGGAAAAGCGACCGCGACGCACATCTCAAGTTGGTAATTCCCTGGTTCTGGATCGTCCAAGTCGGACCCCCTCTAGTAAATAGAAAGATAAAATAAAAAAAAGGTCCAAAGTTTGGCATGCCAAAGGAACCGTCGTCATAGTCGTTGCCGTCGTCTTTGCAAGAACCACCCCAAGCGCCATCGACCTAGGGAGGGCACGTCCGCCCAAGCCTCTTGTCGTCGTCGTCGTCGTCGTCGTCTGCCTCCTCTGTCGTCTTCACCCACCTCGCAGCCCGTCGCCCCTCCCTCTCTCTTGTATGAGAAAGTCCCCGTCCTCCCCCGGGTCTCGGGAAACCCACCGTCTGTCTACTTGGGCACGGCGAACTTGGCGGTCCACTCCTTGGCCGTCGCGATGGCTCCTTGCTCGTCCTCCTTCCAGCTCTTCGCAACGTCGGCGGCAAGCGGGTCGTCGGGGTTGGGGGCGCCCAGGAGGGCCTGGATGGAGAGGAGGATGGTTCGGATCTGCAGGGCGGGGGACCAGTTGTCTGTAGAGGGGGAGGGGGAGGGCGTTCTTTGTCAGTGTCTCTATGCGCGCGGGACAAAGCAAGCCGAGGAGGCTCTTGTGGGGAACTCACTCTTGAGAACGTCAAGGCAGATGCGGCCCAGCTTGTCGACGTTGGGGTGGAAGATCTTGGTCAGGAAGCGGATCTTGGGAGGAGTCATGGGGTAGTCGTCGGGGAGGAACAACTCGAGCTTGAAGACGCCGCCTGCAGCACCTGGTCAGTTTGGGGACCCATCCAAGTGTACATGTGAAGAATGCGCACCCTCATACGGCGACTGTGTAGGGCCGTGGATCTCGACATCAAAGTAGCGGAGGTTGTCCTCGTGGGGGACGGCGCTGATACCGGGGACGCTGGCAAAGGGGGCCTTTGTTAGCGAAATGTCGCAACGTCCACGGCGGGGTGGGAGTGGAAGTCAGGTCAGGTCAGTCATACGGCTCGGCCATGAGGCGCTCGGTCTCCTTGACAATACGCTTGGGCAAGGCCATGGTGGCGTGTGTGTGTGTGTGTGTGTGTTTGTTTGTGTGCTTGTGTGTTTGAGAATGGAATGCAAGCGAACAAGGACGAAAAGCTGTTTGTGTTTCCCCAGAAGGCTGGAGAGGGTCGCAAGATGACTGACGGTGGTGGGTGGTGGGTATTGGCGCGGCCGGGAAGTCGGCGGGGTCAAGCGAGAGTGGTTGAATGGATGGGGGGAACCGGCTTCTTGGGTTCCAAGGCTCCCTAGAAGGTGGTGCAGTCGTTTGTTTGCTTCTATCCGTACCGGATGAAGAGGGACGTCGTAAGAGCAATCGCGGTCGGGATATCCGGGAAGAGATGTGGACTGAACGGCGGCGACAAAGGCGAGGAGGACTCGGGGGGGGGGGGGGGGGGGGGGGGGGGGGGGGGGGGGGGGAGGTTGTTTCGAAGGCGAGGCAAAGAAAAGGCAGGCAGGCAAAAAATGACCCGGTGGCGGTGGTGGGCATGTGCCTGCGTAGGTGGGAGAGCCCCGCGGGAGATGCCAGAAGGGTATCCGTACTGAGGTGGGTGGGTACAGTACTTACTTACCTAAGGTAGGTACCTGTCCAAGTACCTAGTTACATACCAACATGACAGGAGTGGGGCATCGCGACAATGCAGGATGTTTCATTGGCTAGAAGCAACGGCTAAAGATGCCTAGTACTTCGTCTAGCAATTTTGTATGTCGAGATACATCTGTCCGATGGTGGCCCCCCCACCCCGCAGCTGTCGTCCCGTCCCATCACATCACAGCTGCGCTGCGCTGCACTTGATCCTGTCGCGTGCGTGTGTGCAGCATTTGATCTGGTTGAGTTGAGTTGAGCTGAGCTTCCGAGCCTCGTCCCGCCAGACGACGATACCCTCATCAT
Source organism: Colletotrichum caudatum (assembly GCA_030867225.1). Lineage (NCBI taxonomy): Eukaryota > Fungi > Ascomycota > Sordariomycetes > Glomerellales > Glomerellaceae > Colletotrichum > Colletotrichum caudatum. The sequence goes on from MU846060.1 coordinate 31,656, forward strand.
CATCAACATCATAACCATCATCATCACCATCATCGACCCGCCTTCTCGATTCGCCCGCCGCGCCAGCAATCGGGGACAATTTCTCGGGTCTATCAATCACTTGCCGCTGAGACACATCATATTCTACACCCGGTCGCCATCGGATCATGGCAAAGGCATATCGCCAACGGATGCCCTCATGAGGCGTCTCTCTCTCTCACTCTCTCGCTTGAGCCACAACCATTTACATCATGCCGCACTTCGACCAGCTCGACGCCCTCAAAAAGGGCAAGCCCATCAAGTCCGCCTTTGACAGCGAGAGCTTCGACGCCGACGGTACCATTCACGTTGCCGGGCTGGTTGGATCCGCCACAATCTCACCCTCTGGCCGGGATGTTGCACTGGCATCGTGAGTTACCAAAACTCGACTAGAGCCAGCCAGCCTAGCCTAGCCTAGCCTACCCTTCACTCGAGTCCCCCATGCTGACACACCCCGCCAGGCCCGAGGGCTTGACCGTCATCGACCTGGACTCACCCTACAACCCTCCCCGCCGCCTCAGCAGCCATGGCTCGCCCTGGCTTGTCACCGACGTGCAATGGTCGCCCTTCGCCGCCCGCGACTACTGGGTCGTCTCCACGGCCAACCACCGTGCCCTCGTGTGGAACCTCAACCTGCGAGACGACTCGGCCTCCGGCGCCATCGAGCACTCTCTCCACGGCCACAGCAGGGCCATCACCGACATCAACTGGTCCGCCTACCACCCCGACCAGCTCGCCTCGTGCGCCGTCGACGGCTACGTCCACTGCTGGGACCTACGCCGCCCTAGGCAGCCCGTCTTGACCTTTTGCGACTGGTTCGCCGGCGCCACCCAGGTCAAGTACAACCGTCAGGACCCCCACATCCTGGCCTCCTCCCACGACAGGTGGCTGCACATCTGGGACGAACGACGGTCGTGCGAGCCTCTCAAGTCCATCAGCGCCCACACCTCCAAGATCTACGGCATCGACTGGAACCGGACCAGGTCCACCGGCATCGTCACCTGCTCCCTGGATAAGCACATCAAGTTTTGGGACTACGGCAGCGACCAGGATGTCCCGGAGCGCGTCATACGCACCCAGTTCCCCGTGTGGCGCGCTCGCCATACCCCCTTTGGCCGCGGCCTCCTGGCCATGCCCCAGAACGAGCCCGGCGATCTGTATCTGTACGACCACCAGCGACCGCCTCCCGAGGACCCCGCCGAGGGTCCGACGGAGCCCGTTGCCGTCTTCCCCGGCCACGGCAACCACAAGGCCAAGGAGTTCCTGTGGAGGAGCAGGGGCGGCATAACCGACGACGGGCTGGACGAGAGAGACTTCCAGCTGGTCTCTTGGGGCGAAGACAACGAGCTGCGGCTGCAGCAGGTCGACCCGTCCATCCTCGAGTCCGTGGGCTACGTCAAGGGGATGCCGGCGACCAAGAACCTGGTCCTCACGCGCAAAGGCGCCGCTTACAAGACCTTCCGGACCGTCGGCGACCACATCATCAGGGACCGGAGGAGCGGCACCATGAGCGACCCCCGCAACGGCGCGCAGTATCGGCAGAGCGCCCTGACCATGGGCATGCGCTCGGGGCCGACCACCTACTCCAAGCTCGGCGCCGCCTGGAAGGGCTCCTCCATGAAGGCCAAGAGCGCCTCCAGAGAGATGGACCGGAGCCAGGCCCACATCGGGTGGATGAAGGGCATCATGATGAACAAGAGGAAGACCTCCACCGACAGCCCCCGGAGGGCCGACTCCAAGGACTCGAGCATGTTCAGCCCCGGCTACATGGACGACGACAAGTGGGGGGACCCCGAGACCATCCAGGAGGAGTTCCTGCGCATCAGCACGCAGCTGCCCAAGGTGAAGTGGGAGCACATCGACATGGACAACCTGACGCTCAAGGCCTCCCTCAACGGCCCCTGGGGCGCCAACGGCGAACCCATCTTCATCAAGGTCGCCGTCGACATCCCCTCCCACTACCCCAAGTTCAGGGCCCCGGCCTTCTTCATCGAGAAGACGGGCTTCATGTCGGCGAGGACCCACAGGAAGATCGAGCACGAAATCCACGAGCTCTGCCACCAGTTCCTGGAGCGCAAGCAAAACTGCCTCGACGTCGCCTTCTCCTATCTCCTGGGCGAGATCGACCTCGCGGCGAGCACAAACTTCTTCAAAAACGTAAAGGACCTCGACGACCCCCTGGACGGGCTCGACTCCGAGAGCTCGAGCGAGGACGAGAACGACATACCGGCGGGCGGGTCGGCGTCCATGTCGCAGGAGCTGCCCCCCCACGCCGAAGCCGACAGCACCCTGGCCCCGAACAACCGGCCCGCCATCCCGCCGCTGCCGCGCTTCTGCGGCGCTCGCTTCGCCAACGACGGCCGGCTCGTCTGCTTCTTCCCGACCAAGGAGGAGAAGGCGAGGGCGCTGTTCTCCACGTCCGTCGAGCCGCTGCGGGAGAGGTCAAAGGGCGAGCCGGTGTTCGCCGGCTTCGGCCGCCTCGCGCACGACTCGCCGCCGGGCAAGAGGTACGGCCAGGACGACATGTCGGCGACGGACGACCAGTCCGACTCGGACGACTCCACCGTGTCCTCGTCGTCTAGCGACTCGGGGTCGACGTCCATCAACAAGATGAGCCTGTGGTACCAGCCCCGGCACCGGTTCAAGAGGACGTGGAGCGACAACCGGTCCGTCCGGTCGAGCGGCGGCGGTACGGGGGTGGGCACGGGCACGGGCACGGGGTCCTTTAGGAGGCGGCCCGGCGCCAGGTCCAAGAACGTCATATCCCTCCACGACACCTCGGACCTCCTCCCCGCCAAGAAGGAGTTCGCCCGGGAATACGCCATCTTCGGAGACGGCGCCCAGGTCTGCGAGCACAACGCCCAGGTCGCCGAGAAGCACGGCTGCCGGGACCTCGTCGACGTCTGGCGCTACCTCTCCCTGATCCTCCGCAGGGACATCCCGCTCGAGTTCTCCAACACGGACCCCCATCACAACTCGATCCTCATCATCGCCCGCCACGCGCTCGCGCGCTTCCGCCACGAGGACTCGCCGGGCGTCCGGGACGTCGGCGGCGAGGACACGGCCGCCCTCAGCGGCAGGGTGAAGTGGGGCAACCACCCGCTGGCGAGGCACTTCATCAGCGACCTCTTTGAGCACTACGAGAAGACGGCCGACATCCAGATGCTGGCCATGCTCTCGTGCATCTTCAGCGAGGCCTTCACCGAGGACAGCGTCGCTTACGCCGAGTCGCGCATGACGCAGCCCGACACGCCGCTGCCCATGAAGACCCCCGCCTTCTCGCTCGACTACTTCCCCACGGACGCGTCGCTCTGGAACCTGGACGGGAGGAGCCAGACCAACTCGGCCATCGCCACGCCGAGGACGCTGCACACCCCCATCCGCTATTCCGGCTCTCAGGGATCCGCCGAGGAGGTGGTGCTCTGGGCCGGCGACCCGGGCTCCAACTCGTACTCGTGCGGCGAGACCCCGCCCAACAGGGGCTTCAGGGAGTACCTCGGCGAGGGCGACCAGGCGCCGCCGCCGAGCCTGTCGACCTCGCCCAGCGGCAGGACGCTGTCGCGGGCCAACTCGGGACTGGCGTCCAACTTCGCCATCAGCCTCCCCCGCCCGTTCAGCGGCGTCGCGACGGGGACCACGACCGCCGCCTCGTCGCCCCCGAACCACGGCCGCAAACGCCCGAGCCCGTCGGACACGGTCCTCAGCACCCTCGCCCCCGGCGGCGGCGGCGGCGGCGGGGTCGGCAACGTCACGTGGGGGCACTCGACAGTCGTGGGCGACTCGGGCACAACGCGCACCTCGCTCTCGGACGACGAGGTCAGCCGCGAGGAGCTCTTCTCCCTCGTCCCCATCGGCGTCTCGGTCCACCTCGAGGACCAGACCGTATTCGACGACGACGGCTGGATGACGGCGCCGCTCCTCGAGCCCTGCCGCAGCGACATGTACGCCACGTACCGCTACGTCTACGCCGAGATGCTGCAGATGTGGAACCAGCCCCTGGCCCGCCTCGAGATCATGAAGTTCAACGTGCTCCAGCAACAGCAGGCCCAGGGGGGCGGGCCGCTCCTCCTCGACGACTTCCACGAGACGTACAGCATCGCCGACACCTCCACCACGATCCAGCAGCAGCACCACCACCACGAGCACCACCACCACGAGCACCACCACCACGAGCACCACCACGAGCAGCAGCAGCAGCAGCAGCAGCAGCCGCACAACGCCTCCCCGATCCTGCTCGGCAAGAAGGAGCAGCTCCAGGCCCTCGTCGCGTCGGGCCGCGGCCTCGACGTGACGGGCGTCTGCCGGGTCCACGAGACGCAGCTCGAGCCCCTGAAATACATCTCGGCCACGGCGACCCGCCTCGGGGGCGCCGTCGGCACCTGCGACCGCTGCCGCCGCAACCAGACCCAGCTGCTCTGCGTCTACTGCCGCGAGCCCGTCGACGCGCTGTACCCGCCGTGCCTCGGCTGCGGCTGCGCCTTCCACGACGCGTGCCTCGCCGAGTGGCACGCCGCCGGCGAGACCTCGTGCCCCGCGGGCGACGAGTGCAACTGCGTCGAGGAGGCGTCCATGGGGCAGGTCGAGTCGTGGGCCGCCATGATGGGGGCGCTGCGCAAGGGCCAGCATCAGCAGCCCGGCGTGGCGGCGGCGGCGGCGGCGGGGGGCTTCATGGGCAGGGGGCTCGTGCTGCCGCCGCCGGCGATCGGGGAACCCGTCGACTTGGACGCCGCCGTCGCCGACAACGGCGACGGCCACTACTATGACGACGACTACGACGACGACGACAGGGGGGGCTGGGAGAGCGTGCGGAGCGCATCGGGGATCCCGAGCCGGATGCAGGGCGGCGGCGGCGGTGGTGGCGGCGGCACGGCGATGAGCGCCGCGAGGATCAGCTTGGGCAACAGGCTGAAGAAGTCGGCGGGCGACACGGCCGCCGCGTGGACTCGGGCCTCGAGCCTGAGGAGGGCGAGGGGCGGCGGCGGCGGCGGCGGCGGCGGGGTCGGAGGAGCGGTCGTGAACGGGAGCGGGAGCGGGAGCCACCCCGGCAGTTGGCGGAGCGCGAGGTGATTCGGGAGCGTTACGATGGCCCCTTTATTGGGGGGGGGGAGGGGGATATCTGTACCACCTGTGTGAAACTGGCACCTACCTGTGAGACTATTCAGTGTGTTTGAGTACCAAGCGTTTTTTTTTTCTTCTTCCGTCTTGATTCATAGCAGAACCAGGAGCAAGCGTCTCACGTTTTTCCAATGTCTTCTTTTTGGACGGTGAAGGAAAGGGGAAGGGGGCCGAGCCTTTCTAGTACATTCTCTCTCTCTCTCTCTCTCTCTCTCTCTCTCTCTCTCCCCCCCCCGACGTGCTCCCATCTCCTTTTCTCCCTTTGGACCTTGTGAACCGGATGATTCTCCCCGTCAAAAGCGCGCGGTGGCAGTCCTCTGTCCACTCGTACCCTCCAAAAGCCGCCTCTGCTGTGGGGTCAAACCCTCGATTCCTGCGTCGAAGCTCGAGGCCTCGTAGGCCCGCGGAAAGGACCCCCAGGGGCAGGCCATCCTGCGAAACAACCCCCCCCCCCCCCCCGGCTCGTCCTGGCGCGTAGCCCGGTTGCCCCGGAGAAGGCTGGCTGGCCCGAGCCCGGCCGCCCGGGCAATTTGCTCGAGAGGCCGGGCCGTGGATCGGGTCTGGATCGTCAGCCAGAGGCGCATGCAGTCAAACATTTCGCAGGCGCTTCCGGGCGTGCGTGCGTGCGTGCGCGAGGGGGACACCCGGTAACTGCACCTCTCCAGCCCGACTGCTCTTGACTTGGCCTGGGGGGAAGGAGGCCGTGTGCGGTCCCCCCGATGGCGCCGTCGCGGCCCGCCGAGGCCAATGCGAGGCCGATTTAGTAAACCAGGGCGTGACGACACCAGTCCGTGAACCTGCGGGCTTAGCGGAGTTCTCTCGCGGAGATCAAGCCGACCTCCGGACGGATGACGACGACGCTCAGTAGTCATGTGCAGTCGCAATCACGCCAGCTCTCCTTATCAACGCGTGCTATTGTGACCTTGGGGCGCATTAAGGAAGGAAGGAAGGGGCTTCTAGAGGCGAATTGCAATGACAAGTGAGGCACAAAACCATGGCACGGTGGAACCATGGCACGCAAGCACTGCTACGACCAAGGGTGTTGGCGATGGGTCATGCCTGGTTGCTTCCCGGTCGCTATTACTACTATATCAGCGTGCAACGGAGCTCCGGGCCCTGTTCGGCGCAGCCGCTTTGACGTCTCAAATGTAAGTGGGGAGGAATGCAACATTGCTGATACCGAGATCTGGAAATTCTAACAGTCGGATATTATATTATATGGCAACAGCCAAAAAATTGGTCTTCGTGGGGCGGCGGAAAGGTCCCTCCCTCCTCCGGTTGGGGGAGTACGCGATGGATCCACGGTCTTCTTCCCGTCTTCTCTTCTTCTCGGAGACAGCCGCGGAAATTAAGAGGAGGAAAATAAAAAAAAGATATTTACCTGCAGGTCGGCAAAGAGATCATGTTTCCATTAATTGTTTCAATGTACGGATACATACCTTGCTTGCCTGGGAATCCGAGGAGCGGGGACAAGGCCACTCGCCGCGTGGTCTGGGCTGCATGGAACGGTTTGTACCTTTGGAATGAGGAGGGTGATGGGCCATGTTCGGAAGAAGAGGGAAAAAGAGGAAAGCTGCTGTGAAATGGGGGTTACCTGGCTTGGTGTACAAGCAGTTCTGTGCTGGCAAGGATACAGGAACCGTACCACAGGGCAGGGATCAAGGGTCCTCAGTCGGGGAGCCGTTGGTCGTGGAGATTATGGCTAGCGGCCTGCACGCGAGGGGATCCAATAGGTACGGGGCCGCTTGCCACGTTGGGAATTCAATGTTTCTCGCTTGAGGGAGAGGATGACAGGGCGGTGTTTTTAGTCATGATGAGCAGAGGGCGTGGCGTCGTTGACTCGTGCTTGCACGACATGTTGGTTGATGTTTGGCGGTGTCGTCGAGGAGGGCATTGCTGTTGGTTGGCAGTGTCGAGATGATGGACATTGTCGCTGCTGCTGCCGCTGGTGCTGGTGTAGGAGGCCTCGCTGGGCTGGGCGACGGACGATGCGTGAATCCGGACCGGGACCGGGAAGGGGACTGTTTGACGTTTGCAGGAAACGCGGCGGGTTGCCAATGCATGCAGTGCGTCCCTCGTGCCCCGGTCTGCGGCAGAGGACCCCTGGTTGACTATGGTTGCTGAAACGGGATTATTGATAAGACAGCTGGGCGCAACAGCTTGTCGAGCGTGGGTTGGCTTGGGACAGCGTCGTTGCGAGAATGCCGGCAGGCAGGCACATATGACGTCCCGGAACGGTCCCCAAACACAACGCAACGGTGGGCGGCGATCTCAATGACGGACCGAATGACAAAACGTGCAAGGCTTTCTTTCTTTCCTATTTGCCGGGCACTCGGGCCTTCGGAGGCAGCAATCTGGACCGCACATGCGTGTGAAATGGTTTGGCCCCAGGTCGATGGTTGCAAGGAATGCGCATGAGATATAGTAATGAATGCTATGATGCCGAACGTGTCAGTCGCGTAGGTATCATCAACCCACCCAGGCGGGAGGCGGCCAGCGGATGGTATTACCACGTATGTTGTACCTTGTCGTGGAGGTACAGTAGGTAATTTCGCGGAATGCAAGGCAAACGAAGCTTGCCGCGACGCGCCCTCCGTTGTGCTGTGCACCACACGACACGCACGACACGCACGGGAATCGAACCTTGTGCTAGCTAGCGCAGGTCCACGCTGGTGGTGTAAATAGCGACGTTCGGGACGTGGATAATTTCAAGTGCACTGATTGCGTTGCGCATGTTGTGGAGGATGGGAGAGATGCGCCCTTATGTAAGCACCCCTATTGCACGGGAGAGACACCTTGGGAGGAAGGAGGAAGGTGGGAAAGCAGGTAGGTACGGATACCTTGGGCTGGGAAGAGACAGGAAGGAGCGATGAAGTCGCCTGGCATGCTTACAGATACTAGCTAGGTATCTTGATGAGTACACCACCTAGGTAGCTACCTATCAAGGTACATCAGGTACACCATATCTACAATTACCAAGGTAAAGTAGTGGGTGGTGGCTACCCCTACTTTATATAAAGTTCCCAATACGGAGTAGTTTCCGTACCTACTTACCCAGGCACTGGGTACCAGTTGCCAGACTTACCCTGAGTACCTAGGTATGTATATATGTACCTACCTAGTAGTAGACAGACACGGTCGTGTGCCACTCTGGCTCTCGGACGCGCACTTCCGTCTCCAAGATGAATTAACTGACACTGACTACGTACAGACAGTGACATGAGCTGACAGGCGTCATCTGTGCTCTTGTCTTGTTCCTTTTCTCGTTGACATGATAATTTGCTGTCCTTGCCTGCCGCGATCCTTCTCTGGCGTCTGACGGAAGAGAGAGAGAGAGAGAGAGAGAGAGAGAGAGAGAGAGAGAGAGAGAGAGAGATATCCATTATGATGGTAACCCAAAGATTGAGAGAGATAGGGAGGGCCCAGCTCGGAACGGCTTCTCCATCCTGCATCTTCCATCCATCTCCCGCAATGCTATCCCGGCATTTAGAGGATATGACGGTTAGCATCTGTGGCAGGTAGATCCTGGTCGAAAGAGATGTCAGAGATAAAATAAAACAAAAAAAAGGGAAAATGTCTGATGAATGCATATCGTATTGTCTTCTTTTTTTTCCCCACCCTTCCGCCGAGTTCGGCAGAAGAAGATTAGACGGAAAACGAAGGAGGAATAAATCAAAGAATAAAAAGTGAGAGAGAGAGAGAGAGGGGGGGGGGGGGGAAGGGGACGAAGAAAAAAAGGAAAAAAGAATGATTCGCCAGGACCAGCCATGTAACACAAGGGACCTATCGGGGAACGGCCTGGGACGTGGTGCTAGTATCCGTACATGCGAATCCCAGAGGTCTAACTGCGTATGGAGGACGGATACAGATGATTGGTACCTCTATGTGCCTGATTTTGAAATAATAGTATACTGTGGTGTGGTGTACTCCGTACAGATAGTGTAGTGTAGTGTAGTGTAGTGGAGTGTGGTGTAGTACTAGTATAGCACCGCCAAACACGCAGAGTGCCGGATCCCTGCAGTGCACCAACATGTCAGGAACCAATCGTGCCCAACAGCCAATTGCCATACGGAAGCTTGTCCCTCCCTCCAGCACCGCACCGCACCGCACCGCAAGCACTCGAGCATCAACCAACCCAAACCAAACAAGGCCAACCCGTCCAAGCCTGGATTGACACAACCCGGGTAGCGTTCGACCTAGTCCGGTGTATTGTGCCGTCTAGGTAATTAATTCCCATTTGGCCGGGCCCTTCTGCTGCCGTTCCATTCTTCTATACCGCTGCCCCCCTCCCAAAGGGTCCTCTACTCACTCGACTCTATTCTGCTCTACTCTACTCTCCTCTCCTCGACCCTTGGACCTTTTCTTCTCGTCGTCGTCGTCTCTCCCGTGGCGTCATCTGCTAATTACCGCTCAAAAGACGACCCGACCCCCCTCGAAATCCGCCCAAACAAGCTCTGCTTTGGACCATTGAGTCTCGACCCCTTCGTCCTGACGTCCACCCTGCCTATGGCTACGCATCTAAATCGATTAAAGCATCCTCGTGGCACATTGCCGTCGCCTTTCTTGTACCGCCACATCTCGCACGAATCCCAGCACGCCGGCAATACGTCGCTCAAACCTGCCGCGCTACCCTGCAGTTGGCTCTAAGTACGGAGTACGAGTGCCCGAAATACTCCGCATCACCTGTCCTGTCCGGCCTTCCCACTTGCTCCCCCAGCAGAAGGACCCAATATTGTTCCAGAGCGAACGAACCCTGCAGTCCACTCCAACCTGCCGCTGTCCTTGCTCCATCAATCTCGACACCCGGCCGACGGTCATCGAGGGGGGGGGGAAGCGCTTCCGGATCCATTGCTCTGCTCGTCCCTGTTCCATCGGATCAGTGGGACCTTCTGCATACCTAAATACTCACGCAGTACTCCGTACACCACCAACGCACTCTGCCCAACTCGACTCGCTTGTGCCAGACGGCAAACCTGCACTCGCACACTGGGTCCGTTTCCACCACCCCTGGTCTCCATCCAACAACAACAACAACACACACCACGGGGCGAACCGTACTTAGTGACTTCCTTGTCACGCGTCCGTCCGTCGGTTCTAACTGGGCGGTATCCGCAACCGAGCGAGTCCTGCATCTGCAAACCTCGTCTTCCAGCCAAAGTCCCATCCTGGCACCAACCTCACCTTTACATACATACATACATACATACATCCATCCCAGGTCAATTGATGACACACGCCTGCCCGTCCCGCAACAACACGCCATGCCTTCCACAAGTGGCGCATCGAAGCGATTCGAGCTTCCCAAGCTCGACTTCAAGTTCGGCTCCTTGACCGACGGAACCAACATCCCCCCTCCGCTCCCCAGCCCCGTCCAGGAGGTACCCACGCCTCCCCGGACCCCGCGCGTGAGCGAGACCAAGGAGTCGTCCGACTCGGCCATCAAGGCAAAGGTCAATGGCGACAAGGCGAATAACGGTCACGCGGTCGCCGTTCCAGGCTCGCCCGCCACCACCAACGGTACGAAAGGATTCTCCGAGGACACGCCGCTCTCCCCAGCATTGTCGAGCAGACAAGGCAGCATCCGCCGCCTCTTCAGCCGGACTTTACTGAACCAAGCATATGTAGAAGGCGAAAACCACGGCGGACCCCCGTCCCGTCCCATGAGCCGTAACGCAGGCAGCATCGCCGACGAGAAGAAGCCGAAGCGCACCAGCGGCTGGTTCAAGAGATTGAGGTCCTCGGAATCGTCCCCGCCGCAGAGGCGATCCAGCGTCGTCTACGAGCACCCCAACATCAGCGAGACCAGCAGCAGCCACACGCCGAGCAAGCTGCAGGATCCTCCCGTCGCCGCCGCCCCGGGGCCGCCGCCGCCCATGATCCCCGAGCTGAGCGCGCTTCAGGCCAAGGTGGGCCTGATGGACGGCGGTAGTCTCGGAGAGGACCTGTTCAAGAACATCAAATAACGCCCTCGGGCTCCAGGGGGTTGTTGTTGTTGATGGCGCGGGCGAAACCCCGCAACGAGTCACGGACAAGATTTACACATACAGACTTGCCGGTTTTTGGAGTCGGGAACCGGCTGCCTTTGTCGGACACGAAGAAAAAACCGAACCGGCATGCGCCGACGAGCGAACGAACGACCGAATCCGAGCGGATGCACCCACACGATTTCCTAGCGTATTATTTCAGTTGAATTTCTTTTCGAGCCAGAGCTGGGGATGTGTGAGAGAGAGGGAGAGAGATGGATGGTGGTGGTGGTGGGGAAAAGGCGCGGTAGAGTGACGAAGAGCGGAGGCAAGATTGGAAGAAGTTATGCAAGATACCCAGCTCGCACCGCGGGCTCATTCTGACATACAATGTTTACACTTTCTTTGTTATGGTTTCTCGTTTCCTCTTTTTTTTTCCTCTTTTTTTTTTTCTCTCTTCCTCTTTGCTTCTTTTCTTCCCTTTTCGTCTTCTTCTCTTCATCTCGTTGCGCTGTCTGGAATACAAAAGGCATCATGGAACGATAATTGCAGCATTCTACGGCTTTACTGGTTGTACCCTCTCTCCCCGCCACTGTACGGTTTCCTTTTTTTTTTCCTTTTTTTTTTTTCCTGTACATGTTTTGTGTGTTGAGGGTTCGACGAAGGCTGGAAAGAGGAAAAAGGAAAGGCCCAAGAATCCAGGGACGGACGTCGACCCCAAGATGGCATGAGACCAGTAACGATACCAGAAGGCGAAAGGGCAGAAGAGTAGCGACAGCGTCGGGCCACGCACGATCAGTAGAGGCGCCATGGGCCAGTGAGTGTCAAGCATTGTATATCCGTCCCAACGCTGGCGGTGTCTTTTTTGGCCAATCCGGCCGCAATAGAGAGAAGAGAGTCTTGGTTTTTTGACGGCTTACGATGAGTCTGAATCGACGTCGCACTTGCAAACAGTTGGTCCGGCAAGGGAACGTGATGAGAGCACGAGGGATGAGAAGAGTCGGGGCTGATGAGATTACCAGCAAGCATGCATCCCATCCAGCTGTGGTAGGTAGGCAGCGCCATCTTATACCGCCACACAACGGCCTCCCTCTCGACTTTGCAAAGGCGGTAAGGTTTTTTCCCCTCTCTCTTATTTGATAAATAAAAAAATAAAGAAAGAGAAACCAAAGAAAAAAGGAAGAAGAAGAAGACAAGCAAGAGAGGGGGAAAAAAAGACAGAGGCACCAAACCCCGCGGCATCCGACCCTTTTTGCGCTTTGGCCCCTTGGAGAGGGAGGGGGTGGGGGTAACATATCATGTGGCGAGAGGAGGAGGCTTGCAGATGCAGTACCTACCTACTTTGCCTACCTACCTACCTAGTGCGGAAGCCCCAGCGTCCAGTTGGTTCTGCTGGAGAATAGTAGGGGTGCATTACATTAGTACAGGCAGTAGGTAGGTATTCCACAACGTGATGTACCTACCTGTATACACCATCTACGACGTAGAGGGAGGGATGGAGAGGGGTCAGTCAGTCAGTCAGTCAGTTGGTTCTGCTGGAGAATAGTAGGGGTGCATTACATTAGTACAGGCAGTAGGTAGGTATTCCACAACGTGATGTACCTACCTGTATACACCATCTACGACGTAGAGGGAGGGATGGAGAGGGGTCAGTCAGTCAGTCAGTCAGTCAAACCACCCCCGCAGCCGGGCGAACTTTCCAGCCCATCCGCGCATCATCAGCGGCCTTTTCTGCGCGTCGAGTCGTAGCGGGCGAGCGAGCGGGCAGGCAGGCGGGCAGGCAGGCAACATGCCATCCGATACCACCGTCTGAAAACCGCCCACCCCCTTCTTTTCCCCGGAGCCGTTGATCCGCCCTAACCTACCGCTGCCGTGCCTCTCCCGGACGTCGGAGCTGCCAGGCGCGGTAGTGGTAGGTAGGTACCTAGTGGTGGGCAAAAGGAAGCTCGAGCCAATCGCAGAGACAGCGGGGCCCCTCCCCCGAGAGGAGACGGCACCAGTGCTGTGATTCGTCGGCGCCGTATGGGGGAGGCAACGTCATTGTGAGCTTTTGCCGAGCTACCTTGGCTTTTCTTTACCTTGCACGCCTTAGCTACCACCTGCCTAGGTACCTAGGGCACTTTACTTTGCTTTACAGACAGCTGTAGTAGTGCACGAGAAGCTTCTCACCTCCTACCAGGTATACTTTTCTTTTCCCCCTCCAACAATACCCATACATACATACATACATACATACATACAATACCCTCGACACTTTCCACCTTGGGCCAATTGCCCCCAATCCGAGGATCCGAAATCGAATCGAATCGACCTAGACGGACACACACACACACACACAAATGGCGTCGAGTCTGCGCACCACGACGACGGCGACGACGACGACGACGCTCCGGCCTCTGGCCTCTGCGCTGCGCCGGCCGGCCGCCGGCAGACAGGCCCGGCAGCAGCAGCAGCAGCAGCTCCTCCTCCTCCCGCGGACCGCCCGAAGATACAAGTCCGGCCCGTACGGCTACACCCAGGCCAAGGCCCTCGTCTTCTCCAAGGAGGGCGAGCCCAGCGACGTCCTGCAGTACGTAGTCGTCGTCTCAGACTTACCTCCCCTCCCCCTCCCCCTTCCCCGACGACGACGTGTGACCAAAAAAAAAGGAAGGAAAAAAAACTGACCAACGCGCCCCAAAGGCTGCACACGCACTCCATCTCGCCCTCCCTCCCCTCCTCCGCCGTCCTGCTGCGCGCCCTCGCCGCCCCGATCAACCCGGCCGACATCAACACCATCCAGGGCACCTACGGCGCCAAGCCGCCCTTCACCCAGCTCATCGGCACCCCCGAGCCCGCCGCCATCCCCGGCAACGAGGGCGTCTTCGAGGTCGTCTCCGTCGGCCCCCGGGCGGCGGCGGCGTCGGGGGGCTCGGACCTCCGCAAGGGCGACTGGGTCATCCCCTCCGGGGCCGGCTCCTTCGGCACCTGGCGCACCCACGCCGTCGCCGACGCCGCCGACGTCGTCAAGGTGCCCAGGGAGGGGCTGACGCCGACCCAGGTCGCCACCGTCAGCGTGAACCCCTGCACCGCCTACCGCATCCTGCGCACCTACGGGCCCGCCGACGCCCGCGCCGACGCCGCCCCGGGGGCCATGCGCGCCCTCGAGCCCGGCAGCGGCGCCTGGTTCGTCCAGAACGGCGCCAACAGCGGCGTCGGCCGCGCCGCCATCCAGCTCGGCAGGCTCTGGGGCCTGCGGAGCATCAACGTCGTGCGCGAGCGCGCGACCGAGGCCGAGACGGCCCGCCTCAGGGACGAGCTCTCGGGCCTCGGCGCCGACGTCGTCGTCACCGAGAAGGAGTTCCTCGCCCGCGAGTGGCGCGACCGCCTCGCCGAGCTCACCCGCGGCGGCCGCGAGCCCGTCGGCCTCGGCCTCAACTGCGTCGGCGGCAGGTCGGCCACCGCCGTCGCCCGCAGCCTCGCCGAGGGCGGCACCATGGTCTCGTACGGCGGCATGGCCCGCCAGCCCGTCATGCTGCCCACCGGCCTGCTCATCTTCAAGGACCTGCGCTTCGTCGGCTTCTGGCTGAGCAGGTGGAACCGCCGCGACCCCCGCGGCCGCGGCTTCGCCGTCGACGACGTCCTCGGCATGATCCGCGAGGGCCGCTTCCGCGACGTCCCCGTCGAGGAGGTGCCCTGGGACTGGGACACGGACGAGAAGGTCCTCAAGGACGCCGTCCAGGGCGCCCTCTCCGGCTTCCGCAAGGGCAAGGGCGTCTTTGTCTTTGGTGAGACGTGAGCAAGGGGGGGGGGGTTGTTAGCCAACGAGGTGGATGAGATCATGTGTGTGTGTGTGTGTGTGTTTGTGTATAGACCTTGTGACCGTTGTAGGATACGGGATAGATCTGGGTGTTTTTTTTTTCCTTTTCTTTTTTCTTTTCTTCTTCGCATCGTCTGGGCCGAACCATCAAAATGCGACTGCCGCCCATGCAAAACGCGTCTCGCTAGTCCCTTGAGCATGTAATGAAGTCATGAGGAGTGCGTAGACGCATTATTGAAAAGCATTGCCTGGTTTATCTGTGACGAGACGAGATATCGCTGCCTGGTCGTGTCCCCGTCTATCTATACTACTCTCAACCGCTTGACACTCTTCCCATCAGCGCTGATACCTTGACAACTGCGTCCTTGGATGACTTGCGTTTCCACCTTTCAAATGACTGGCCCGCCCTCGTTCTGGCGTCCTTCGTCGCCGGACAACAACTGGCAATCTAAATCTTCTCGGCCCTGGTTCTGGTCTTCCTGTCGCGGACGGCGCCGCGGCCCGCCACGGAGGAAGGCTCGCACTCGGGACCCCCAGGACGGTCGTCGTCACTGCGCCCTCCGGAGCCGGCCCCATCTTCTGCTGCGCTGCTGTCCTCGTCTAGTTCAATGCGGACGCTCCCGTCATCCGAGGACTCTGCTCCGTCATCGTCTTCTTCAACATCCGCGTTCGGGCCGTGTCCAACGTTGTTATCCCGGCGGTCGTCGGCACGCCCGCGGCCCACCCCACTCTCACCTCCTTGTCCCTCCCGTTCCGGCTCAGCATGCCACTCGGCAGCCGTGCGCCTGGCCTGCTGGTTCCGCATGTTGCAACGTACGAGCGCCAACAGCTCCGTCCCAGGGGTGCCGACCCTGCCGAGCCATCTGTACTCCCAGCGTCTACGGTCGGTCCCGCAGAACTGCATCTTCGCACACACGTTGCGGCTCTTGTCGATGCAGAACAGCGGCCACACGCGGTCAACCGTCAGGATCCTCCCCCAGCGGTCGCTCCGGCGGGGCGCGACGGGGTACCTCCGCAGCCAGTTGCGCACCCAGCGCCTGGGCTGCTGGTCGAGGCACCGCCGGTCCCTGGTGAGCTTGAGCGATCGCACGTAGTATATCCTCGCGTCGTAGTTGATAGCCCGCCTGAGATCGACAGACCGGTCGGGTGCCAGGGAGCCGTGGACGCGCGTTTCGGCGGTGGCACCGTCGTGCCCGATCCTCCCGAGGGTGTTCTGCCACCCCGTCCACAGGAACTGCCGGCAGTTGAGCTGGCGCCCCTCGGCTCGTAATTTGGTCTCTTTCATGATTTCGAGGATACGGTCGTACGTCCAGACGTTGTCGCGGTGGCTGTGACTCCGGCTGTACTCGGCCACGCGGGCGACGTAGTCGTCCATTGGCGTCGGAGACTGCGGAAACGTACCCAAACCGGCCACAATCCTCTGGGGCCACCGGCAAAAGTCCTGGCGCTCGTCCTCGAAATGGCAAGGAACACGACGGGAGGCATCGTGAGGAAACTGCAGTCTCTGGTCTGGTGGCTGTCGGTCACCCACTCCCGGCAGAAGAGGCAGTCGCCAACCGAGCCAGGCTGCCGGAGCATGTCATCGACCCACGAACGCTCTGGCAGGTAGCACGCAAGAAGATTATGGGTGTCGGCCTCCTCGCTTCGGCGGATGAAGGCTCGGTAGTTGGTGGCCCTGTGGATGTCGTGCTGTAGCTCTATGGCGTCTCTGTGTATCACCATCTCTTGGTCGACGTTGTCGTACGGGGTGGCACAAACCCGGAGACGGGCACGCAAGGCCGACGCCCGCTCGATGAAATGCGGTTGCAGGTCTGCATGGACGACCTGGTTGAGGAACCTCAGGGCGCCAGCCATCCAGGCCTTGCGATTCTGTAAGGTGGGAAGAGGGCTGCCTTCCATTGTCTGGCGTTCGTATTGATGGACCAAAGTAGATACTGTTATCTAAGTCGGAGTCAGGCACCGTGAATGGCTAGCAGTGACTGTCTCTCGTTTCCGGCTATGAGAATGCCTGAAGTTGATGTCTGGTTTTTTGAGAAGACCAAGACGATTATGTATGGGCGATGTGTGCAGACGGTTGAACTCGATCGTCGGAAAGAGTGTTCCCATGGAGCGCTTGCCAAGTGCCGTGGAGTGGAGATGTTCCTCGGATTTGCAAGAACCAGCCACGTGTTGATGCCCCCTACCAGTGTGTATGTCACCGATATGCAAATGGAGCAAGTGGCGACCGCAGTGAAGAGTAGCAACAGTCTAGATAAGTGGGCAGTTTGAAGACTGTCACTCTCTCGGAAGCGCGTTCCTGTTGGTCAATACAGGCCCGCCGAGGCTGGGAAAGTCACCGGCAGTGAGCCTCGATACTCTGCAAATCTATCTGAAGTAGAATCAACGCCATACCGTGCGCCGCTCGCATCCAAAGAGCCCGAGCCCGGGCCCGAGCCCGAGCGCCGCTAGTTCCGAAAAGCCTGTACGAGTTCGTGTAGTTTGTCAATGACAACCGGTGCAATTGCGCCGAGGGTATCTTCGATTATCCTCTCAAAGAACAGCATTGATTCCTCCTCGGTCAACTCCAAGTGGAACCTCTCGCGAACCTTCAAAACGGCCTTGTCGGGTTCGAGGCGGATGTCGGGGATGTTGGCGTCCACCATCAGACTGAACAGGTTCAGAATCAGGTTGGACGACTTGCGCAAGGCAGTGTATGCCAGGAAGCAGTACTGCTTGAACTGTTTGAAGTGCTCCGAGTTGACGCCGCCCATGCAGTCCACCATCTCCTTGGAGAGCTTCATCACCGGCGCAAACGGTTTGGGGTCGCGTCCGAGAATGAATCCAAAGTCTGCGTGGAAGAAATGCCCGTCCGGCGCCAGGAGAAGGTTGTCCAGATGTCTGTCGCCGACACCCAGGATGTAGGTGATAACGCAGTATCCCGCGCAAGACCTGACGTACGTGTCCAGCGTCTCCTGCCGCAGACCCAGAGGTTGTCGGTCGTCTGGGTTGTTGGATTTCAGGTACGTCAACGCCGGGTTGTTCTTATACTTGGAAGCAATGCTCTGGAAGCTGACCGACGGGACGAACTGGGATGCGCCTGCTGTCGTGCTCGTGGCCAGGATCTTGTATGGGGACAGCTTCAGGTCCAGGTTTTCCTTCTGCAGTAGCTGGTCCATGAGAGTGATGATCTGGATGACCAGCTGATCCTGCCGCAGGTCGTCGCCGGTTTTGAAGATGATGGGGTATTTCTTTCCCGTCGTGGTTTTGAAGGTGACCTTGATGGGACACAAGGACGACTTGAAGACCGTCGTTTCCTCTGGGACGACGCCGACGACCAGCATGGCGGGATCGAGGGGCAAAGGCAGCGGCGGGTCGATGGTCAACATCTCGTTCTTGGGGTCTGCCAAGAAATGCTTGACGCGATCCGTCTTCTTCGCAATCGACTCGTGCGACGTCTTGACCTCCCCCGATATCTTGGACAGGATCGCGATCAGCTCGGCCTGTCTCAAGAGTATCTTTCTCGACTCGACGCCGTCTGGTCGCTTCACCAGCTCCGTCATGAAGTCGTAAGCCACCTTTCGGTAGATGTTGCGGTTATCCTGCCCCTGCTCGGGGCTGTGATCGTCGCATTCGACCATGAGGTACCAGTGGAAGTAGTTGCCGAGAAGAAAGTTGCCGGCTGCGCGAGATATCAAGAACTGGGCCAGGGAAGAGTCCCGGATGGCCTCCTGGGAAGAGTCTGCCCGGATATGCTCGTACTTGAGTGCCTGGACCAGCTGGAGCAGGTACAGCAGCAGCTCATGATCGTCCGCCTTGCGCAGTCTTTCCACGGCATACGCCCGAACAGCTTGGTTGTCAAAGGTGGGGCCAAGCAACTCGAGCGCGTCGTCGACGTCGATCTCGGTCCAGCGTCCCAGAACCTGCACGGCCTGCTTGGCCTCGCTCTGGTCCTGCCAGTTGACCGATTTGACAAACTTGGTGACGGCACGCTTATCGCGAGTGAGATGGTAACGGAACTTCCAGATCAGGTCCTTTTCCTCGGGGGTCAGGGTGTGTGTGGGCGAGTAGGACATGATGAGGTTCAGCTCATCGCGGACCTTGGCATTCGGCTTGAGGTCCTTGTCGAGAACGCCATGCCGGTGCTGGCTCCTGACAAGCCTCCTGTGCTTGCTCTCGGCCGGGTTGTCGCGAGCACCCACCTCCGGGTCGTAGACCTTCATCAACCGACTACCGGGGCCGCCCGCCGCATCGCCAAGCGCGTTGATACCAGGCCCGAACTGTACCTCGGGAGGTGGCTTCAGCATGACGTTGGACTGGGAAGCAGAGATGTGCTGCAGGTTTGAGATTGGCGGAGGGTCGTACTCCAAGTCGGCGAAGACGACGGGGAAATCGAACCGCGGCAACTCGACGTTGAGCTGGAACTTGGAGAATCCCGGGTGAGACTCGGTATCCACGACACCCTTCTCGTCGTCCGTGTTCCTCTCCTTCTCGGGCGCATCCCCGTTCGTTGCCCTCTGACGTTGCATGGTCTTTAGCGAAGCTTTTGCCGCCTGCAGGCCACGCTTCTCGAACCCCCGGAAGACGAGCTGGTCGAGCCAGTCAACTCTCGGAATCTCGCCCATTTCGTGCTTCTTGAACAGCTTTTCCATGCGCTCCAGCTCTTCGGCGTCCTTGTCCACTGGCGGAGCCTCCCCCTTCTTCGACCCATCCCTTTTCTTGCGGGGCACCGCGGGCGTGGTCGTGTTGTCGTCGCCGTCGGCGTTCTTATGCCGGTGTACCATGCATTTCTGCCGGCCTTTCTGCACCTGGTTGTCCCGGTCAAAGAGCGGCAGCGTCGTGCCTCCGAACGGAATCGCATGGCCCCTCGCATGCTTTCCCCCAGCGGGGGACGAGTCCCATATCGTGATGGCCAGACACGAGTTCAGAGGGAGGGTTTTGTAGTTGATCGGTAACGTGAGCCATTCGTTCCATCTGTTGCGGCAGAAGGTCAGCGCCTTTCCAGGCCGCGAGCTCTGATCCCATCACTCACCTTCTCTCAGTGCGAAAAGATTTGTAGGCAGTCTGGACAGGCACCGTCAAGGGTTTGGAGCCGGCCCATACTTGGACGGTGACGTAGAGGTCGGAATGGGAACTAGCAAGTCAGCGACGGCGACAAGCAACGGCGCAGGAAGCGGTACCTCTGGTTGGAGCCAATGTGCCTCAACTCGGCCTTTTCCAGGAGAGTCGAATGCAAGAAGGGCGTCTCGTCGCCCTCCAGGTTGATTCTACAGGGGAAAAGCTGTCAGTCGCACGCACTCTGCACCGACAACGCTCCGGGGGGAGGAGGGGGGGCGCATACATGCGGATGCTCACTGGGAAATCCAGCGACTCGGAGCTCGCAAATGAAAACGGCTCCATCTTGACAACAGGAGCCTGTCCAAGATCATGAGTCCATTATGCGATGAAGGTGGGAATCTGCAGATGGTTGTAGTCTTGGGCAAAGATAGATGGTCGGTGGTTGGCGTAGCGCAAGTCGGTCGGCGGGATGGATAACCACCGACAGGCAGCTGACAGAGAGCACAGCACAGCACAGCACCAGCGGGAAGCTTCAGTGGGGCGCTCCCGCACCTCACCGTGGCTGTCAACAGGGTGTGGCCGCCTAGGCAGTACCTGTACCCCGCTCAAGCCACAGTTTACACTACCAGTGCACTACCAGGAGTACATCCTTATCTTGTATCGATAAGCAGCATCAGCCACATTTTCACGCGGTACCAGTTAATTAATTAGACCTTGTTAGACCTTGCCGAGCGCGTTGAGTGGGAGGGAGGGTCCGCAGCGCCCCTCTGGGAAGTGCCTGTCGCGTCTTCCATGTCTTGCGATCCGACGCGCGAGTTCCTCCTTCAAACAAATCCCACCCCGTTGATGCCCACGATACATTACAGAAACCGCTGTCTTCCTCTTCTGCGTGTGGACTTGCACGTGCGCCAGCCAGACCGACAAGCCCAGGGTTCTGACCGGTCCGCCGACAACACCTTTCAAGCATCGCCTCACCCTCTAATCCGACCAAGATGCCGGCGAGGGTCGATGGCTCGTCGTCGTCGTCGTCTTCCTCGAGTGAAGATGATGCGCCGGGCACCTCACGTGGCCAACTCGCCATCAGAGACAAAGGAAAGGGTCGCGATGTTTCCGTTGGGAAGCGGAAGCGCGCAGACACGGCAAACGGAGTCCACCCCGCCCGTCGGAGAGCCACCCGCTCCGTCGAGAGAGGCGAGGACTACGACTCGGACGTCTACGACCCCGACCAGCCGATGGATGAGCGCCGAGCAATCCAGCGCAAGCTGCGGGACCTCCAGAAAGGCATGGCGGAAAACATGGAGGAGTACATGCTGCCGGGCTCGACGGGGCTCAAAGACACCTTGATGATGGCCCAACGAGTCGCCAGAGGCGTCAAGCAGACCACAGAAGCAACCATCGATTCCCGTCTGCTTGTCAGCGCCGTCGACCTGTCGTACCGGAAGACCGTTCGCTTGATGCAGGGAAGCGCGACCGAGGGTGTGGACGTGGACGAGTTCGTTTCCAAGTGCTGCACTTATATGCGGCAAGCCGGTGGAATCGCCGACGATGCAGCGCCAGAGCTCTCGAGCACCCAAAGACGGCGACGCCGGACCCGAGGCGGTTCACACGAGAGAGAAGACGAAGGGAGCGACGAAGCATTCAACTGGGCCCATCTCGGACGTTTCGCCTCGTTGCCCAACATCCGCCGCCCTGCCCTGCCTGGTTTCCTCCTCGGCCCTCTGTCCGTCGAGAAGAAGGTTCGGAAGATTGCGAAGCGGAGCGCGCCCTTCAGACCGAACAACCTCGCCGAGACGAGACCCGAGGTGCTGAACGTCGAGGACTTGGCGAAAAAGGAGAACGACCTCACCGCCATCTGCGGTAAGATCCTGAAGCAGCTGCAGAGCGTCCAAGGCGAGATCCAGACGAAGCTCTATGACATTTTTGACAAGAGCGACATGAGCGAAGAAGAACAGATTGCCCTCATGCAGAAGCACGGCCTTCGCGATACCGGGGGCGTTGATCTGCTTCGCTTCGTCGTGAACCCCAAATCCTTCGGCCAGACGGTCGAGAACATGTTTTATGTCAGTTTCCTGATCCGCGACGGAAAAGTCAAGATTGAATTCGACAGCGACGAATACCCGTCTCTAAGTAAAGCCAGCTCCCAAAGACCCTCCCCCTCCCCTCCCGGTATGACTCTGCTAAACGACGAAACCAGGTCCCTTCCAAGCCGACGACGTGGATGAAGATGGCACGGCCGGGCGCGCAGCAGTAAAACGCGAAACGGCAAAGCAGCAGGCCATTTTCTCCATGGACATGCAAACTTGGCAAGACATCATCGACACCTTCGACGTTCGGGAGCCCATGATCACACATCGCAAAGAAGGGGGGTCAACACAAGCCCCTGGTGCCAGAGGATGGTACAGCTAAGAATGGGCATGTGGGCGGCAAACACGGCGTTTTGGCAATGCATTTTTCAGTCCATCGTCACCGGGTGCTGAATGATGTATAGAATACCCGGTTGGCAGATCACGACGGCGTTTATCTAGATGGGTTTTGTTTAGTAGTTTGTCTTTTTTTTCTTCCATGGCGTTTCTTGGAGGAGCGGGAACAGGCCAGGGCTTGAGACCCAACTGATGGATTCAAAGGACGATTGGTGTGGTGTGGTGTGTGTCCCTTGCTTGGGATACCCTCCACAATCCCTAGCTTCATTACTTACACTCGGCATTTCCGCAAGCAAGTCTCCCTCACTTCCATGAGTCCATTGAATGAAATGAAACCGAAGAGCAACCTGAAAGGCAAGCCGGGTAGGTTCATCCATGACGGATAGGAATCGCAGGGCTTGTGTGCAGTCATCATCGGCGTTGCCAAGTCTCTTACCGGCGCCTGAATTCATTGTTTGGCCTGCTGGGGACGCACAATGCTCCTTTTCCGGCACATGCTCACCCTTCGAAGTGGTGGTACGGATACTCTCCATGTCAAAGCTCAAAAGGCACATTCAAGGTCTGGCGATTCAACGGCTCCAGTGGCCAAAACAATGGCACATACAGACACGCAAACGGCGCCGTTGCAATGCCCATCGAGGCCCGAAGCACGGGCTTGCTGCTTCAGAGTCTTTCGGGCCTTTCAACCCTGAGATGTTGTGCCTGACTGACAATCTGAAAGAGGTGCCGGGAGATCAAAGCCTCGGGATCATGGATCGCAGGCTCATAAGTATGGCATTGCTCAAGAATCAAAGCCCTCGATCATCTTTCTCCGCCTTGCACCATTTTTTATTTATACCCTTCTCCCGTCTTCTTTCTCTCGTCGTCTTTCAAAAGTGGAAGTGTCAGATCGCCCACATACGACAAAAGTTTGTAAGAAGAGGAACACGAGGTTGTAAGTCTACCTGCCCTACCGTGACGCACTGACAAAGACGGCGATATGGCCGGAGACCCAGACGAGGAGGCCTTGAGAAGTGACGCTTTTCTCGGCCGAACCGGCACCTGGGCAGGGCCTTCGTCCACAAACCATCCCCAAGAGGGCCACCGACGGGGCCAGCCTGTTCCACAACAGCATCCTTCGGCGGTGCCAGCACTAGAGTCGGAAGAAGCACGAAAGACCACTAATAGAATGCCGACCACGCCGCCAACGAATACCAAGGGCCCCAAAACAGTCTCATGGGCGGACATAGCTGCCCATGGTACAGCGGCAAAGGGCTCGTCTACTAGAGACGCGTCTCGAAGCAATACTCGGCCACGGGCTGCGAATCCGACAGCTATGCAACAAACACCATCTGACCGAGTTGCGCCGTCAGCACCTGCGCAGGCAGACGAGATTCGCGAGCAAGACACAACGCCCATGCCACCCTCCAAAGACCCGAACGTCTCAGGCGAGGGAGGCTCCGGTCCACTGGACACGGAGACTCCTTCGCCGCAACCAGACTCCTCGACGGTGGGGGCCGACGCAAGAACTGAAGATGCGGCAGAACAAGGGCGGCTTCGGGAAATGAAGAACTACCTAAGAGAGCTCACAGAAGCACACGGTCTCCCCCGTGCACTCGTGGAGCATCTGTCTGACGAAGAGCCCGAGACGACACTCGAGACCGTCGACGCACTCTTCAAGGTTTTTGCTTCGAGGTTGTGCAAAGAGTGCCGCAACAAAGAAGAGAATCTGAAGAGTACGCAGGCAAAACTTGACAGGTCAACATCGGCACAGGCAATGCTCGAAAGGGAGAAGTCGGGACTGGAAGAGGCCGCCAGGATGAAGGACGCCAAGTTGAGAGAGCTCGAATCCATCTCGAAACAAGCGCGCGAGTCCGACATCGAAGACCTCAAAGCCCAAGTCGAGCGCTGCGCGGCTGAGCGAGACGAGGCAAAGTCGGAGCTAAGAGGGCTTCGAAAGAGGTTGGAAGAAGCTGAGAGCGAACGCGACGAAAAAGACATATCGATGCAGAGGCTCAACTTGGAGTTGGAAGAAGCACGGCAGAGCAACCGCCAGGCCGCCCCGTCCGATGGCATGGAAGCCTTGAGGGCCACGATATCCGACCTACGCGAGAAGCTGAAGGGTCTGAACGGCGACAAAGCCGACCTAGAGAGGCAGGCGGAGACTATAGCAGCGGCTCAAAAGCAAAAGGACGGCGAGCGCGACGCGCAGATGAGGCACCAAGACGATTTCATCCTTGAGATGCAAAAGGAAGCCGAAAAGTACAAGACGGTCATCGAGGCGCTCCAGCGTGAGAGGGAGGAGCAACTGCGAAGGGCGTTCGTGGCCGAAGCGGAACGACGGCCCGTCACCTTCCGGGTGGACAACGAAGTCTTGCCGCTCGAGAGGTACGAAAAGCTCCTCGGCAACGCGAGGGGCGACGCGGCAGAGCTGCGAGAGCAACTGCAACAGGTCGGGGACGAGCGCGACAGGGCCCTCGAAGACTTCGAAAGGGCTCGGCAGATGATCATGGAGGAGTTCGTCCCCCTTTACAACCTTGCCGTGGAAGAGGCCACCGCGAACCTGATCAACATCGGGAGGGACGAGGAGGCCAGGCTCTTGGGCATGGTCGGGAAAGGCGAATACCGCAGGTACCTCCGCGCCGCCATCGAGCCCGACCGCGAGGGATCCCAGACATCATCGGAGGGGTTCGTCGCGCCAGGGGAGACGGCAGCCGGCCTCGGGCTGGACGGGTCACCGACGCTGGAGCCCACGAGCCCGGCGGAGCCAAGAAGTCTCGCGAGCGAGATGAGCGGACTCGACGAACTTGGCGAACCTAGCGAATCTAGCGAACCCAGCCAGCCCAGCGAATCCAGCCAGCCCAGCAACCCCAGCGAACAGAGTAGACAATCCTCGATAGTAAGTTCAGCCGCCCGTGGTAACCCCTGTCTGGGTCGGTTACTGACAGATATCCAGCCTACCGAAGACAGTCTGGCGGGACGGAGAGACGATCCTGCGGATCTTTTCAAGGCGCTGGACGAGTGCCATATCCGTCGGAAGGAGGCGGAGAAGAGGGCGGAAGAATTGGAGGGCGAGACGAAGAAGCAACAAGACGAGATTCGGAGGCTGAAGGATTATGCCGCCGCGGTCTCCAAGGCCAGCGTGGACGGTTCTGCCAAGTGGCAAAAGGCGCTGGGAGACTGCCAAGCCCGTCTCAAGGAAGCAGACGAGAGGAGCAAAAAATGGGAGGACAGGGCGGGGAAGCAAGAGGAAGAGGCCAAAGGGCTGCAAGACGAGATCCGGAGAATGAAGGAGGCCGCGGAGACCAGCAGAGACGGCTCGGCCAAGCTTCGCGACGCGCTGGACGAGTGCCAAAGACAACGCGACGAAGCAGACCAGAGACTCAAAGAACTACGGGGCGAGGCGGAGAGGCAGAAGGACGAAATCGGCAAGTTGCGAGACGAGGTCCGAAAACTGGAGGAGGCTGCCGACACCGCCGAGACGGGTAAAGGGTCCGGTGAGGCGTCCGACGCACCAGAGGAGGGCAGGGCTCAGACACCGACCCAAGGGATCGCCAAGCACAAAGACGCCGCCAAGAAAGACGTACAACAACTTCAGGAGGCCTCAGACGGCAAGATGCAAGACATGCAACGCAACCTCAATGAATGCCAGACTCACCGGCAGCAGGCGGACAGGGAGGTCGAGACGTTGAAAGGAGAGGCGAGGCGACGCTCAAGGGAGCTCAGAAAGCTGAAAGGCGAGCTGTCACTGCAACAAAGGGTCGACGAGCTGCTCAAGGGGAAACTGAGCGCAGTCCAGGCAAAGGCCAGCAAGGCCAACGCAAAGGTCAAATGGGCCGAAACCCGAGTGATGCTGCAGAGAGAAGGCGTAGGCGACGAGGAGGAGGAGGAGGTGTCCTGCTCCACCAACGGCTCCGAACGCTATTTGAAGCTCGTTTCGGCACTATCGCAACGCGTCGAAGAAGCCGAAAGTCGGTTCGGCAGAGCACACCAGGAACTCCAAGACGCCAAGACCATGACCATCACTCTTCAGACGATAATCGAACAGCTCGAGTCACTGCGGGGCCGGCTGGAGCAGGAGAGGCGGCAGCTCCGGGAGGTCTCGCAGGCCCACCGACGACCGGAACAGGGGACCGAGGACAGCGAGGAGCTGCGAGAGATGGACGGCGACATCGAGGAGATGGACGAAGCGATCCGGAAAAAGAAGGAGGAGCTCGAGAAGAAGGAGGAGGAGTTCCGGCAGAAGGGGGAAGCGCTCGACGACTGCCGCGCCCACGACGAGGAGCTCAAGGCGGACCTTGCCACATTGACGGGACGCCGGGATGGCGAAACCGAGGACGACGACGACGGCCAGGACGACCTCCGCAAGGAAATCGACAGGCTCGAGGAGGAGGTTGGCGATTTGCAGCGGCAACTGAGCGCAGCCGGGTACAAAGCCAGCAGGGAAGAGTCAAGGCGCCGCGAGACAGAACACGAGCTCTCGGAAGCCACGGCCGAGTTGAAGTCCACAGAGGCCGAGTTGAAGTCCAAGGAGGCCGAGTTGAAGTCCACAGAGGCCGAGTTGAAGTCCAAAGAGACCGAGCTAGAAATGTTGAGGTGGGACTACGACGCCATCGGCGCGGACGGCGTGGCTCTCGCGGAGGCCCTCGACAGACGCGTCGACGAGGCCAAACGCGTCAAGCACGAGCACCAGCAGACCGTCCACGGGCTCGAGGTCAAGCTCTGGGAGGCGAAGAAACAGAGCCGCGGCCAGGCGTCCGAGTTGGCGAGGGTCAGGCTCGAGCACGCAAAGGCGCTGGACGAAGCCAACGCGCGGCGCGACGCTTCGGAGGCGGCGGCGGAATCGCTCAAGGATCGGCTGTGCGACCTGATGCCGGGGGAGCGCGTGTACGGCCCGCTGAAGACCTACCTGATGGCGTATTTGGAGCTCAAGGGACGCGTCGAATCGGACCTGGGCCTGCGGGACACGGCGACCGCGTTGCAGGGCTATATGCTCGTCATCGTCGAGAAACTGGATCAGGAGCTTGCTCGCCGCATCATGCTTTCGCGGGCTGCAATGGCACGGCGGACCCGAGAGCCCGGCCGGCCCGAGACGCCTGACGGCTCGGAAGACGACGACGGCTCGACGGATGACGAGTCGCATTCTTCTTCCCCCGGCGATCGGGTGTCCGAGGGCAAGAACGAGGATAAGGACGAGGATAAGGACGAGGATAAGGACGAGGGGAGTGATGAGCACGCTGCGGCCTTGCGTCGCATCAGGGAAACGTGCAAGTGGTATGAGGACGTGGGACGGGGGAGGCATTGGTTACGGGGCGACGACATGTCCGCCATCCCCCTGGTATCCGCAATCAAGGCCAGGATCGAGGCCCTCAAGGACAGGGTCGACGGAGCGGACGGTTCCGACGAGAAGACGGCCGAGCCGGTCGACGGGGACGGCGGGTCCGACGATTCCGACGATTCCGACGAGAAGACGGCCGAGCCGGACGACGGGGATGGCGGGTCTGACGAGTCCGACGATGACGAAAAGGACGCAGGGGACCCCGCCGCAATCCGCAGGCGGATCGCCAGACTAAGGAAGAAGGTCAGCAAAACCAAGACGAACCTGAAGGACGAAGAGGCCCTCCGGAGTGCCGTCGGCGAGCACGAGAGGGACTTGGCCAAGTCGATCGACGACATGGACGACCTCGACGACGACCCGGAGCGGGCCCTCTACCACCACCTCGCAGATGGGACGTTGAGATGGCTGGGGCCGCAGACCGGGTCCTGGAACGGCTCTGCTTACGTACGCCCGGTGCCGCTTCCGTCTGTGGAAGTGATCTCGGCGATCTGCAAGCTCCCGAACACCGGGGAAGAAAAGCCCGCAGCCGACGGCCCGCCCGGACTCGACGCGTCCGCCGATGAGGGCGACCTCGATGGACCGCCCCGCCGCCAGGGACCCCAAGAGGCCGGGTCGTCCGGGGGCCCGGTGGAAGGCACGGACAGCGGGCCCCGAGAGACGGTCAGGGCCCTCGGGGACGAGAACGACAGCCTGCGGGAGCGGGAGCGGGAGCGGGTGGCCGAGCAGGCGATCGCGGACAGGGCCGCGCAGGAGGAGCGCCAGAGGCAGCTCGAGAAGGAGGTCGCGGCGGCGAGGGCCAGGACCGAGGCGGAGGCGGCCAAAAACAAGGCGCTGGCGGAGGAAAAGGAGCGGCTGCAGGAGGCGGTCGAGCGCATGGAGAGGCTCAAGGAGGAGGCCATCCGGGACGGCCTGGACAGGGAGATGCGCGAGACGCTGCGGAACCACGAGGAGCTCAAGAAGGAGGCGGCCGGGCTGAAGAAGGAGGCGGCCGGGCTGAGGAAGGGCGCCGCGGACCTGAGGGAGAAGCTCTCGAACGAGCTCCTGACGAAGAGCGGCCGGCTCGAGACGGCGCAGAGCGTGATCGAGGGGACGGCCGGCCGGATCGACGAGGCCGACAGGCGGGCGGAGGGGGCGGAGGACCCCGCGGCGGCGAAGAAGGCGCACGGGGAGCGCATGGGCAAGCGGCTCGCCGAGCACGAGAAGCAGGCCGGAGACTCGCGGGCCGTATTCGACGCGGCCGAGAATGAGGCGCGGGGGCTGTCCGCGAGCAACCTCGTCGAGGCGGTCCAGCGGGTCTGGGAGCCGGAGGTCGAGGCGGGCGGGCCTCGGCGGGCGAACGGCGGGCCGGGCGAGGGGCGCGAAAGCAAGAGCGAGCCCGGCGGGGTCGAGCAAGCCGGCGGGCGGTCCCAGGATCAGCCGGGCGGCGATGGCGACGACGGCCCCGGGAGCACGACCCGGGGCGGCGGGGGGCGGTGCGCTTGTTGCTGCATCTGGCTCTGCGACGCGCAGGAGCGGATGCGGAACGAGGGGCGGCACTACGCGGCGCGGCTCCTGCTCGCGTTCTGGGGCTGCGCGCGGGCGCACCTCGTCTCGTGGGGCCAGACGGCGGGGTGGGCGGCGCGCGGGCTGGCGTACTGCGCGGGCTTCTCCCCCTTCTTCTTCTTCCTGCCGGAGGGGGGGCGGTTGAAGGGCGGGCGGGCGGGGCCGGCGCCGCAGCGGGTGGCGACGGTGGTCGGGGACGCGGTCCTGGTGGGGCTGCTGTGGTACACGTACCGGGCGCTGGCGGCGACGTGGGCGGTGCAGCAGGTGTGGGGGATGGCCAACGGGTACACGCGGGCGTACTTTGTGGAGCGGGCGGTGCACCCGGAGAGGTCGAGGTGGTTCGGGATCGGCGGGGTGGACATGCGGCTGGGCGGGGGGTTCCCGAGCGAGCCCGGGACGGCCCCGCACAGCGCGGCGGTCGGGCAGGGGGGGGCAGGGTGGTGGGCGAGGAGGTGATGGGGCGGCCTGGGCAGTTGTGCCGGTTCATGAAGGTTTCCGTCTGATGTTTGGGAGGGTGTGTGTGTGTGTGTGTGTGTGTGTGTGTGTGCGTGTGCCAGTCAGTCAGTCAAGCGGGTTGTTTCGGTTCGGATCGCCAGGGTATGTAGGTATGTGTGATTTCGTTCAACGGTGTTTTGTCATTTCAACCAAGTGTCGTGTCCTTGAAGTGCCCGTATACAAACAAGCAAGTAGGTCTGACTGACATGCGCATGATTTGATGATTTGATGATTTGGAATTGAGACCAGCGGCGGCCCCCCCCCCCCCGTCCGTCCGTCCGTCCGTCCCGGGGTCTTGGGAAGGCGTCTTCCGGAAAAAGCTTAGCGCGTTCTGGAGCGTCTCTGGAAGATTCCCGTTCTCGGCCTAGACTGGCTGCCGTGCCTCGGCACCTGGGGCTGTGGGGGGCCGCGGTCTCTAAACCCTTACCATGTACGGATACAGAATGTAGAGACACAACGGAAAGTTCCCGCGCGCGAGAAATCAAATCAGGCAAGGCAGAGAAATGGATGGATTACCAAGATAAGACGGAAGATGGTCCGGACCATCCACACGGACTCTGCGATCGGCCGACCCCGACTGTGCCTCGGCCCTGACCTACCTATTTGCCTGTACCTGACTGGGCGTGCTTCAGCAGGTGGTTGGTTACGTAACGTACGCAGTACCTATGTAATAGCGCACTATGGCGTGTGTGATGATGCAGGTACCTACCTACCTACCTACGTGCCTCCCTGCCTACCTACACACGTACCTACTCGGGCGCGGGTGATTAATCAATGGAACATGTCACTCTGATGCGGTTCCCACCCACGCCTCTCGGCTCGTGATGTCATATGAGGCCGTCATGGCCTGTCTGTCGGATAGGTCCTCTGTAGGTACGTATCTACTGTGATGTACTGTACTACTGTACCTCTTTGACAATTCCACCCAAACGCATACAATGTTCGTGATCGTCACCAATCCCGTTACCCACGCCGCTGCCACCCACGACAAGCAAGCAGACAAAGATACTACACACACACACACACACACACTGACTACACTTCTAGAACGACCGGATTTGCAAAAATGGTACGTGCTGCCTGCTTCATTTATCTATTTCATCATCCTGGCCAAGCCAATGCCCGTCTCATTCCATACATACATACATACATACAGTATCTCATACATAAAGCCCGCCGATAACCCTCTTCTCCCTCTCTCTCTCTCTCCCCCTCTATCTCTCCCATATGCGCCCCTCCCCTCCCTTGTCTCGAGCCAAGATACATACATACTGTACATCCCACTTCCTGGATACCTACACCTACACAGCATCAATCCCCATCCATCGCGCCAGACATCACGCCCATCCTGCACATTGATCTAATACTCGAACAACTTGATCTAACACTCGAACAACTCAGAGAGCCTTCAGACACCCGGCCACATCAGCCCACGCCCGCCGCGCCCTCAACCCCTCGCGCGTCCACCGCAGAGCCTTCACGGCCACCCACAACCCCTCGCAGGCTCACTCCCGCGGCCAGGAATCCACCGCCGGGCCCTCCTCGTCCCAGAACCCCCCCAACCAGGGCCAGCACGCCGCCGCCCTCGACTCCCCCGACCACAACCATCAACACCACCACGACCATAACCACAACCACCAGCCCTCCCCAGAGAGCCCCCGCACCATGTCGCAGAAGCTCATCCCCCAGAACCCGGCCGACGTCATGGTCATCCGCGACCTCACCCCCAACGTCACCACCTTCTCCGTCCCCTTCTCCCGCTTCGGCGCCGTAAAGGTCGGCGGCCGCGCCACCCTCGTCCGCCTGACCTCGGGCGCCCTCGCCCTCTTCTCCCCCGTCGCCCTCACCGCCGACGTCCGCGCCAAGATCGCCGACAAGGGCGGCGACCTCGCCTACCTCGTCGCCCCGGACATCGAGCACCACATCTTCCTCTCCGAGTACAAGGCCGCCTTCCCCGCCGCCAAGCTCGTCGGCCCCGACGGCCTGCCCCAGAAGCGCGCCAAGCAGACCGCCGACCCCAACGTCAACCCGGCCGACGAGTTCGCCGTCGTCTTCAAGTCCGGCCCTGACAAGCGCGCCACCGCCGTCGGCCCCGACTTCGACGCCGACTTCGAGCACGAGTACGTCGACGCCCACCCCAACAAGGAGATCGCCTTCTTCTACCGCCCCGACCGCCTCCTCATCCAGGCCGACCTCCTCTTCAACATGCCCCCCACCGAGCAGTACTCCCGCGCCAACGGCGGCGGCGACAAGGTCGCCCCCGCCGGCCTCGCCGACCGCCTCTTTGGCGGCCTGCAGACCACCCAGGGAGACCTCAAGTGGGCCAGGCGCTTCCAGTGGTACGTCATGAGCGCAAAGGACCGCCCCGCCTTCAACGACAGCATCCGCCGCATCGACGCCTGGGACTTTGACACCATCGTCCCCTGCCACGGCGACGTCATCCAGGGCGACGCCAAGCAGCGCTTCAGGAACGTCTTTGAGTGGCACCTGGCCGGTCAGAAGAAGTGAAAATAGGGAGGGCGTTGCCCGCGTCGGCGATGATTCCCATGGGTTGCATGAATGGCGCTTGCTTGCGGTGGTTTTTTTTTTTGGTTTTTATTATTATTGTTTTGTACCTTGATACCAATTGTAGAATGTAACAATACTTCAATCACCGCACTCTTGATATGCGCGTGAAATGCCGCGGCATGTCAATCGGGGAAACTTGGAGGGGGTCCCAAAACAGGAGCACTTGACGCTCGACATGCTAGAGTCGTGCATGTTTGGATGAGAATCGGATGAAATCTGTATTGGGGGGGGATCATGTCGCTGACATGATTAGTCCGGCCTCGTTTCCAATGTCAACATCCAAACCTAATCACCCGAAGATATCGAAACCGCTGCCTCGCCCCAAGGGAATCGGTCCATATACGCTAGTAGTGGGCTTTGTACTTCGTTCAGAGGGGCAACTTTGATCGTAGAGATGTTCCTCGATGATGGATCTCCTGACTTGCTTCCCTTCGTTCTCAAAAGACCTGACCAACCCGGATGTTTCATACTCAGGCGGGCTGAAGACGAATGCTCCCTGCGTGTAGCGATGGGACCAAAAGAGAAGCTTTTCCATCAGCCCGGCGTGCCTGGTGAGGAGCGCGAGGTCGGCGTCGGAGAACCTGCTCCTCGCAAAGGCGACCCACACGGCCTCTGCGATTATGTAGCCGACGGCGGACTCGGCGCAGGCCGGGTGGGAAAACACCATGTCCACGAGGCCCTCCCGGACCGCGGAATTCTTGTGTTCGCAGTCCTCGAGATAGTTCATCAAGCCGTTCTCGAGCTTCAGCCTGGCCTGTCCCGCCTTCAGACGGTCGGCCAGGATCCAGACGCTCACTCTGGCCTCCAGGTCCGACGGCCCGAGGCCGAAACCCCGGTCGCCGGTGTAGAAGAACCCGACGAGGTGGCGCATCACGTCCGGGTCGACGTCGTCAAAGGTGACGATACCTTCCCGCGCTTCCTGTGTGCGCGCAGCGCGCGCGTGGTCAGTCGTCGGCAACGATCACCCCCCTCCCCCGCCTCGGGAAACAAGAGCTGCAAACTTACCTTCATGTCGCTGTCCAAGAGGGCCTTGAAGTACCCGGACTGGCCGTAGAGGACGACCCTGTGGGCGCGGATCTCCGTGTCCTTGCAGACGATGGCAAAGTCGCTGAACTTGCCCGCCTCACGCACCCATTCGGGTATGGAGGCCATCTTCGGCAGTCTTCCGGGTCGGGTGGCCCGATTGTCGTGCGGTTGGTTCCTATGGACGAGGACGAGATGCGTATGGGATGGGATGCGGGTGGGATCAATATCTTGGGCGAAGATTGACTGGAGGTGCCTCGACTCAAGAGAATAAGAAACAAAGATGAAAGCCGAGCAGAGGAAGAGCGTATAAGTACAACTATATATGCCCTCCTCGTACCTCTCTGGACGCGGAGCCCTCTGGGACCAGCGGCACCTCTGCGTCACCGTCACCGTAGCCTCGACGGAGTAAACGGTTCCTCGGATGTCCCAAAGTTTGTTCCTCCTTCCTCTTATTCGACCATCAACAACCTTTGCCCGTTGGGAACTCGACATCCTCGGTCGACACCAACCAACCATGACCGCATCGCGGCTACTTTTCTCCCCCAGGCACATCCTTCGGCTGCCCGACGGCTCGGGAAGCATCCTCCGAACACGGCATGTCCCCTAGAAGACAAGGCGAGTGGTCGGCCGGCGGTGTGCACGGCGTCTTTGGCGGCCCGCCTCGTCATCCCGGGCCTTCTCGAACCCGAGAGATCGAGGGGACCGGCCTCGGGCTGTTCCCGAAACGGTCTCTCTTGATGGCTTTTGGTCGCGGTCTGCTGCTCCCCGCCGCCAGCTTGCAGCGGCCCATCGTGCCCTACCTAGGTAGGATGACCACGACTGCCACCAGCAGCGCGTCGGGAGCGTCGGCCGCCCGCGCCAAAGGCTGGGCCGCGTAGATGTTTGGCCTTGCTGCAAGGCGGTTCAGAGACAAGACGACCATGGCGAGAGAAAAGGCATACGTACATACCTGTCTACGGAGAATATATTCATGCTGCTACTACTACTACTGCGTCTCCTTATGCTGCTTCTACACCGTTCCTCAGCGCCACCACCTCGAGGGTATCGCGAGTGAATGCTCGGGAGCAGACGATGACCAAGGCCGGCCTCTCGAATGGAATCTTCAGGTCGCCTTGGCCAACCAGATATCCCTGCCAATGGAACTCGAAGCGGATATGTTTGCCCCCCCCCCTCCCTCAAGTCTTGTGGCACAATGTAGAATTCCGTACTTCCCACCCTGCATTCAAAGAGACGAGGGTAGGGGTGACGCTTTCGGGTGCGTAGGAACCCAAGACATGCCCCTCGGGTCTTCACAATCAGTCCTCTCGCCATGGCTAGCATGACTTGATGGAGGATACGACACATCAAACACCTACAACTTCGATACGCACGGCTTCGCGTCACCGCCATTCACAAGGACACACGTCGTCGGTGACCATCCCCGTCTCATTCTTCAACACGCTCATGCAATTACGAACAAGTCGGATCCAATCCAGCCCGCCCTCGCCCTCCCACGCGCCCGTATGCGACCTCGGACCTCGAAAGCTCCAACGACGACGACGATGCATAAGCAGTCCATCACACTATGCTCTTCTCCTCTTCACCTCACAGTCACGCAAGCCACCGCGTCTCTGCATGTGAAGAGCTTGCTTCGAATTTCTCCTCTCCCATTCTGGTCTCGCCCCCTTGTCCGCTCTGCCGCGACCCAACCTTGGGATAAGACCAAGGCTCTGTACCAGCCCGGCGAAAACTCTCATCCAAATAGAAACAAGAATGCAAAACAGAACCGTGCCTCTGTGGCGGGGGGGAAAAAAAAGAGAGAGAAAAAAAAGGGCTACCTTTGCCTGCTCTAGAAGAGACACCCCCCACCCCCCCAAATCACTGATTGCCCCTTTGGCCTGGCGCGCGACAGCCGGTACACGGCCCTCGTCGCCGTAGAAATGCTGCCAGCGACAAGCCTGCAAAATAAGTTGAGTCAAATCACTCTGGTATCGATCTTTAATCAAACATGGTTCCCCCCGAGGAACAGGCAGGATGCTATAGCGACGCAGAGGCCAATCAGGGGATTTCCGATCTCCTGTTGCTCTTCCAAAAGTCGATGGCTTCGACGACGTCCTCGCCCTTTTCGTCTTCGTACGCGAAAATGATCTAAATAGTGTGAGCGGGGGACATTCCACCAGGGAGCCAAACGGTCCTACCTCGTGCGTGCTGCTGTGCAGCATCCGTATGTTCTTGTGCGGCACAATGTGCACGGCGCCATTCTCAATGTTTCTGAGCTCGATGAAGTTTTGCTCAAACGCCAGGATCCACGGGTAGCTGAGGGCGAAGCTCTGTGGCGTCCCCTCCCAGTCGATACGCCACTCCGGCCTCGCCCGCCAACCGTTTCGGTTGACAAAGAAGGAGAACTCGGAGTAGTTGAGCAGGAACTCGCCGTTGAGGCGCTCAATGTGGATCGGCTTGACGTTCTCCTTCCGTGCGACGAAGTCGAGACTCGTGTCGGCCTGGTCAAGCAATGACTGGGTCTCGAGCGTCTCGAGCGACACCACCTCGAAACCACGGGCGCACGCCACACACAACTTGGACTTGAGGAAGTGTACGGACGACGATTCCGTGGGGATGTAGAACTCCTTGAACGGCTTGAGCTCGTCCTGGCCGGCAAACATCTTGCCAAAGCCCTTTTGCTTCTTGCCCTTGGACATGGCGTCGTTGGGTTCGTACACCTTGATCGTGGTCGAGAGGGCCGAGGACTTGACGCAGCACACCAGGTGCCGGCCCAGGCAGATGCCCGTCTTGAAGAAGTTGCAGTGGCTCTGTATCTTCTTGGGTCGCTTGGAAAGCGCGGGCTCGTTCGGGTCGAGAGCCCCGAGAGGGTACGAGTAGAGCGCCTTGTTGGACAACACCAGAAGTAGGCCGTACTCCTCGAGGACATCGAGCTGGGTGACGCTCGTCGTCTCGATGACACGCCTCGGTATCGCGTCCCTGCTCTTGCGGTCCGACAGGTAGATGCCGTTGTCTGTGCCGTACAGCAGCTTGCGCCCGCCATCATATGGCGTGACGCAGTTGACTTGGTTGGTGCCGATGAAGAACCCGGCAGAGATGACGCTGGTGTTGAAGAAGTCGGCGCGGGCCCTCAGGCGTTGTTGGGCGCTGTCGATGAACTCGAGCCACTTCTTACGTGCGGCCTGGTTCGACGCGTAGAGGGTCAATTCGTACCCGGCTTTGCCCAAGTGCCTGAACGTGATCGGCCAGCCTTCGCCCTTCTTGTTGTCGTTCGCGTTGGTCCGCAGTTGGGGGAGCAGGCTCGACGACGACCGCTTCATGGCGCCGGAGTCGGGGATGACCTCCTCCATCTCCCGAATGGCGAGCAGCTCCAGAGGGATCGGCCGCCTGTAGGCTTTGATCTCCTCGCCCTTGCCGGCTTGTTTGATCCTAACAAGCAGGACCGCGTGGTCGAACAAGAAGGCGGTGATCTCGGAAGCGTCCTGCGGCGTCTTCTTCAGCTGGCTCTTGAACACCAGTTCTCTGCCCTCCTCCGTCAACCGCAGGTCGACTCTTTCGTTTGGCCGGAAGCGCAGCTGCTCGTGCAGGCGCCTCAGGTTGAATCTGTTCTCGGCCTTTCCGGACTCGGCATTGACCCTCGTCAGCAGGTCGCGGATCATTTTGAGCACCTTCGGGATGTCTTCCCTGTCGGAGTTGCCTTCCTCGGTGTACTTGAGCACGTTCTCGAGCAGCAGCGGGTAACGGGCCAATCGTGTTGTCGGCTTGGTGAGGTAACCGTTGAGCTCCAGCTTGCGGGACTCTTTTCTGCGTTCGATTTCGTCCACAAACTTGGCAAAGTACGGGTTGGCTGAACGCTCGTTCTCGAACTCGAACTTGGCCTCCAGCTGCTTGGATCCGTACATGATGAACGGCTCGAACTGGGGCACCCACTCGGCGAAGATGTCGCCAATGTTGCCCACGACCGGGTTCTTCTGTTGCCGCTCCGTCAACGACTTGGCGAACCGCGAGCTCACCGCGTGAAGACTCGGGTGGTCCACAATGTTGCTGAAGATTGACTTGACAACCTTCTCCCTCCGATTCGCAGGGATGGGGGAAGCCTTGGACCGCAAGGGCAGGATCCAAAAGTCGCGGAGGTATTCCAGATCCTTGACGAAATCCCTTTCCGTGTAGCAGATCTCCGATATGACTTCCTGTCTCTTCTTCTCCTTGTCGTCGACGCTGTCGGCCACTTCCCTCGGCACCGAGTTTATCCACAGCTTCTGCTCGTCGGTCTGGTCGACGTCGTCCTCGTTCGCGGCGTTGTCGGATTCCTTCTTCAAACCGGGCTGGATCTTCAGATTCAGCCGAGACACCTGCTCCAGTCTGCGAGGGCAGGCGATGGAGTAGCAAAGCTGGTCTCTCGTGCAGGTGGGAGAGTAGCATTCGGAAAGGAGGACGAAGACACCGTTGACGGGGGGCTTCTCCTCGGGTTCCTCCATCAGTGTTTCTCGGAACTGGTACATCTCCGACGTCGAATCTCGCAGGCGGTGCTCGTACGTCACGTCGTGGAAGAACTTTTGCGCATCGAGTGCTCGTCCCAGCAACAGCGCCAGGTTCCGGTCGGTCGTCCTGATGATGTACGACAAAACGTCCACAGCCTCGGCACCGCTGAAGGCGTTCTTGTACGTGAGCTCGTTCTTCGTCCGGTCGCCGGTGATGATCTTCTGTCGAAAGCAGTCGGCAACCCTCGACAGCAACGCGGGGTACACCAGGGGAGGTCGAATCTTGCCAGTCGGCGGCCGTTCGCTCTCGATGGACTTGCTCATGGACGGCCTATGTGCCAGTGTCGCGGAGTCGCTGTCCGAAGGTGTTATCGTAGGTGCCACTGTGGACGCCATCGACATGGTCCTTTGGCTGACGGAATCGCCGTTCGAGGAAGCCATGCTAGTCGTCCTCGTCTGAGACCCGGGCGCCGGTGTGTAGCCTCCCCCAAAGCTGCCACTGGTGTTGGGCAACTCGACGGGCGCCCTCCTGTTCGGGATGACCCGCCCGCTCATCGTCTGGTGCGAGTTTTGGTATTGATGCATATCGCGATCATGGGAGGGGTAGCCGGTCATTGACATGGCCCGATCATCGTGGCGTTCCGGCACGACCCTTCCTTGAGCCGTGGTTCGGGACGAGCTCGGGTTGTAGGGGGGTTGGCGAAAAGCGTTGGCCGGGGCTTGGTGATTCGGCTGGGAGCCGTAGGCGCTCGGGGGAGGCTGATACATGTTCGGCCTCGGGGCGGAAGCGAGAGACTGCGAACGGTATGGATCGCTATTCAAAGCCGGCGCCGGGCCTCCTCCTCCTGCTGCCTGGTAGTATCTCTGGGTTGCGGTTCTTGGCGGACCGTATTGCCCCTGGGGTGGGTGCGGCGGGCCTCTAACATCGGGACGCTGGGAGACGGGCCCAGCAGGACCTCCGTATGGGCGGCGAGGCTGTTGTTGCTGCTGCTGCTGCTGCTGCATGTAGTGTGCTTGAGGATTGGGCACGTGGTAGCCGCCGGATGCTGATCGCTGCTGTGCGGCGTACCCGTTGGGCTGCACGGAAGCGCCTCTCGGAGAGCCCGGCTCGCGATCCATGTATTGGCCCGGGGGCACTCTCGGGGGTGGTTGGCGCTGCATAGGCGACATGGTCGAGGAGGACATTGTCTGCGTCCTGCCCTGTTGCGGCATCATCTGAGGAGGCATCGAGGAAGAGGTCATTGTCTGGGAACGTCCCGGCGGGGGGGCGGCGCCGAAAATGTTGGAGAAGGCGGCATCGCGCTGGTAGTTGGATGAATGACCTCTCGGGTCGCCGTGGTATTCGGCCATGATTTGGGTTGATGGAGCTGATAGTCGGCAGCGAGGGCCCTTATCAGCTTTTGGTCGTGTGCGTTGGCGGGTTGGTTTAAGGGGAGAGAGGAAGAGAGAGAGAGAGAGAGAGAGATGGCGAGTGTGCCAAGTGGAGAAAAATGTGGTACAAGAGAGAGTCGAAAGAGAGGTGCGGTACTAACAACGCGAGGCCTAACGGCCGCCGGCTATGGTGAGGAGACACAGGACCGACCGCTCACGCCGCTCAGAGGGCACAATTAAGGGATTGCAAAACGAGGCCGCGGCGACAATCGTCAACGGCTCGTAGAGGCGGTGGCCGGCGGCGAGTGTGGGTTTTTTTTTCTTTTTCTTTTCTCCGTGGTTGTTGCTTTCCGTTTCGCCTTTGTTCTATTCCCCCGTCTCTTTTCCACAATGGGCTGGCTGGGTGACGTTATGGGCCTCTGGCTTGACACACAGGGCCCCGACCCGGGCAGGAAGTGATGAAGGGGGTGGGAAGTAAGAAAGGAAATGGACCAAGGCAAGGAAAATCCGACAGAATTAAATTTTCTTCTTCTTCTTCTTTTTCTTCTCTTTTGGGGATTCCGAGGTGCTGCCAAAGGAGCGTCGGGGGGGGTGGGGGAGAGAGCAGCGTAGCGCGGGATGATGTGCGGCGTGCGTTGGGATAGCAATGCTGAGTAACGTGGTGTGGTTGCTGGCGGAGATGGGAAAATGCTGCGGACGAAACGTGGTGGTTCGAGGTGGATTTGGTGGTTGGTAGTGGAAGAGGGTGTGTGTCGTGTCCGGCGATGCTAAGTCATCGGCATTGGGCTACCTATCCGTAAAGTCCACTAGGATGGATGGACCCCCAGAAACGAACAACCGAGTTGGACAGGCCAGGCCAGGCCGAAAGCTGGGGAGAAGTCTGATCTGATAGGATGAATGGGTACGAGAGTACGAGAGGAGGGACACACAGGTTGGACCGTCAGCCTGGGATGACAGGATGCCGCTGGGAAGGGGGGAAAGGGGGGGGGGGGGGGGGGCCAACCACCTCACTTCTCAGCAGGTGCACTCACTACCTACCTACCTAAACTACTACTATTACCCACGTAATAGTACCTAGATAGATTAGTAGGTAGGTAGGTACTGCCCAGGTATGTGAGATGCCTCGGAAAGGAATAGGTAGGTGGGTGAGGCAGACAGGCACAGATACGACAGCACCTTCCTCGGAACTGACGGATGCATGTTTTCTTCCACGGAAAGAAAGTACGACGACGTACAACTTAACTTGCCTTGCAGTGCAGTGCAGTGCAGTGCAATGGACCTAGGTAAGGTAGGTGGTCGGTAGTAGGTAGGTAATCTGTAATTCCAATGCCTCCCTCCTCCCTCGCTCGCCGTCTTGTTCGCTTCATACTTGCCCCGAGAGTGCGACAAGCCAAGGAAGTCGAGTCACGGCACGGCACGGCATAGTCGGCCACGGTTTGGTGCAAGCCGAATCGAATCTTCTGCATGTGCCCACTCACCGCGGCACCGCCCAAACACATCGCCATCAATCAAACGCTAGTCAAGTCAATGTCAATGTAAAAATAAAAATAAAAAAGAGAGAGAGAGAAAGAGAGAGCGGACGGCCAACCCTCAAAACGTGCAAGTTTGACCACCCACCGAGGCACTAGAGCTTCCAAGGTCGGGACGTGGCCCGATCTGCCGTTTCCCCCTACCGTCTTGAGGGCATCGAGTCCTAAGAATATACCAGTCTCTGACCTATAGCGCTCCTCGCATCTGCAGTGCCTCGTTTTCAAGCAGACTTCCTTTGCTTTCTTTGCCAGAAACAGGGGCAGGCTACCTTGCTACGTATTGTAGCCATCTTAGACTAGGAACCGTCCTGCGTGAGGTGGGCAGCGGCATGACTACCGCGAGCGAAACGGGTCTCCCTCCTCATGCCGATACGCAACCGCACACGTGCGCCATCATCAGGTCCCCGGCCTTTCTCTACCCGTCGTCCTTCCTCCGGGCTGTTTCTATTGCGCCGCGTTTCGAGGCAACTCGGATCCCCTCCAGTCGGGGTGCGGCGCAAGCGTTCGGGGGCAAGCGAGGCTTTGACGAAGAGCTCCCTCGTCTCACAAGCAAGCCGTTGTTGTACAACCAGGGGGTGCCATCTCCCCTCGCTTTGGGATATTAGAGAGGCGCAACAGAAAAGCCAAATCTGAACCATTGCGCCTAGGCTTGTTTGTTGCCTTGCCTCATTCGGCAAAGACGAGAAACAACGGCCAAAACACTCGAGATAACACGCGACTGCAGATTGTGTGCCTGCGGGAAGTGGGCGGGATGGACTCCATTCCTGCCGTGATAAGGCGATGATGATGTATCCCGTACCGATAAGAGAACCCAGACAGACTGGAGAACGTGGTTGACCGCTCCACCCGACCCGACACAGCCCGACCACACACACACTCCCAAACCGGCCATTAACCACACCAGCCACCTTAGCCACACCTACCGCTGGGCATGAGGCTGGTGCTGGTGCTGGTGCTTCGGCCCATGGTTCTGCCGCGTCACGAGTTTCTCAGCCTGTCCGGGCTGCCATTCCTGATTGGACCTCGTCGCCGTCACCAAGCTCCAAGGTCCTGGATCCAGGAAGCCACTCGCCAGTACCATCGCGGGATCCTCGACACGCATATCCCACCCCCCTCCCTCCCCTTCCGTCGGCCATCACCACAAACCCTCCGCATCGAGTTCGACTACATCGTTGCCCAACATGGCCGAAGACTCCATCCTCGCCCCCAAGTTCGCGCCGTTCATCGGAATGGTAAGCTCTTCGCCTCCCCTCCCCCCC